>VWZV01010134.1:1195063-1394161 GCA_013397155.1 Irena cyanogastra
AAAAAAAAAGAACAGTTTCTTAGGTAAGTCTCTTTTATATTTGCTTTTTATTAGACACCATCCTTCCCACAGCTTGCAAATGCTATGCTGTCTGTTCTTCATTTAATTTCCCTGGCAGAAATCATCCCCCACCTTTGTTTTAACAAGAGTTTGGGAACAATAATATCGAAAGCCAGAATGGAATCATTTCAAATGAGGGCACTTCTGGCCATTAGCTACCAGCAAACAAACTCCTTTCCTGATGTTCCCCTTATTGAAAAGCCATATTTTAGTCAGAGGACTTTGGGATTGTTCAGGGTTACTAAAGATAAATAGCAGTAAAATTGTCAATAGATGTGTGACTTTTTTTTTTCCATAAAACACACACAAAACCAAAGCATAAAGATCCCAGAGAATGATAAAAGAGAATGCTCCAATAAAGACAGCCTTTTTCCTTATGAAGGATTGGAGCAGAAACCTCAACCTTCAAAATAATTGAGCTGCAATGTATACACTCAATTTCCAGCTTTGTTTGGGTTCCTTTGACTCTGAGCCACTCCACTGCAAGATCCTTTTGTATTTTAAACCTTTCAGTAATAAAAGAACAATCCATCATCTGTCTGGAGAGCCAGATTCTAATCCCCATTCACATATTGCAGGCACTTTCTGGAACACCTGCACTGACAGTCTCAGGAAAAACTCTTGGGCACAGACACGAACCTCTGGGTGGGAGAGGCACAGAGCAAACCAGGCAGAGAGCAGCACTGGCAAAGCCACAGGAATTTGTGTGTGTGCACACATGTGTGCGTGTGTGCTCGAGGACTCCAGACAAATTTGTTCAGGGATCAATATGGTTTGTGGCTACAGCCTTTTCGCCACACTACCCCGCTGGTTTCCTGGCTTTGGGGAACAGATGATAATTGGATACACTGCCCTCGAGTAGGAAGCACATAATATGAGAAAGCTGCTGTTAATTCAACACACAGGTCTTTCCCTGAGCTGGGGGACCACTGGGTATGAGCCTCACTACAGATAACCAGAGGTTCCAATTAGGCACCAGCTTCGAGGATTTTATCAGCTGACACTCACAGAAACAGCACTAAAACCTTCTGAAAGCTTATACAAAATGCAGACGTGGAAAAATATTCATTTATTTTTCTTCTGTTTTTTCTTTTCATTAAGAAATTGAGGGACAAATTTTCCTATGGCCGAGGATATGAGAGGTTTTGACTCTGCTCAAATCAAAGGCAAAGTTTCCATCAACATCACCTTTGGAAAGAGAAGACATTTGAATGTCTCAGGCCAGCTACCAGCACACCTCAAAATGCCAGCAAATCTGCTTAAGTAGTTTCAAATTAAAAAAAAAAAAAAAAAAAAAAAAAAAAAAAACACCAAAAAACCAAAAAAAAAAAAAAAAAACCAATAGGCAAATTCCTCATTAAAAAATCTGACTGAGAAAATATTTAATAAGACCCCCCCACAACAGGAAACACTAGAGAAGGAGTGTCAAAATTGATCCCCCCTCTCACGTATATCAGGAGGAAAAATACTACTCAACTTCAAGAAAACAAGAAAACTGATCATTTTGATTCTTCGGCTGTAATATAAGTACTACAAATACATTATCTAAATCTAGGCACAGTGTTGGGCTCTAGCTCTTTTGGGAGTTAACTACAGAAATTAAGTCTTCTACAGGAATGGGCATTTGCTCTCTCCCTGTTTCTCAGTTAACTCCAGAGTTGCCATTCCCTATTAAAAAAAATGAGTTTCAGTGAGCTGACATACTCTATTTGCTCTTGTCAGTGCTTCTGGTTGCTGTTTAGCACTTCAGAAAGTGAAGAGACAGCCAAACACCAAGAGAAAATGTGAAAATAAATGAGCAAAAATTGTAACAACTAAGGAAAATAGGAGCTAAGATTGAAGGCAGGGATTTCCTTCTTGCCATTTGCAGAGTGACACCATATTCCAACACATGAAAAGTCATCACTCAACTAGCTGATCTCCTGCCTGATATTGAGAAACACAGCTGTTCTGCATCACCAACTTCCCAAAAAGATGACACTGCCATGACATTTTTCATACGCCAGGGGCTTTTTTCGGTTGGTATTTTAAAATCAAGAGCACTGTTTCCCGGACTATTCTTTTTGATAATTGAAAAAACTTTTTTGACCAAGTACATTTTGTCTCTGTGTGAACACATGCTGTCACTTAGGAGTCTGTACTGCAAGCTACTTTGACACACTAGAGCAGTCCAGGTGGGGGTTTTGGGTCCATCAGAGGGGTGCACCATGTTACCAACTCTGCCTCACACAGTATTCCCAGCAGAAGGATAAAAAACCCAATGTGCTCCACAGCTCAGACAGGTTAAATATTGCAACACTAAATCAGGTAGCACCTTGTAGCTTTCAAGGATCCAGCTACCACACACAGGATTCCCCAAGTTATCCTCAGAGCAATGAAAAATAGGGCTTCCAATGCTAAAGGCAACTGGACTTTGGAATAAGCACATGATCCTGGTTTGCATGAAAACTGGAGTGAAGCTCTAGTTCTGCCAAACACAACTAGATCTTATCAGGTGAATTTATCGAAGCTCCACTCTAAAAAAATTCCCTGAATGAACAGTTCCACTAGAAAATATTACTAGAACCTTTCATTTTTCAGCTACAGGAAAAAAATAAAAAGAAAAACATCCCAGAAATTTAAGACTTAAAGCAGATGCAAGAGAGGAAATCAGAGACATAATTTCCTACACTGTCATAAACTTAGCTTCTGCTGGCAGATGAGGATCTCTTTATGCAAAGCGTTTCAGCGTAAAATTCCCAAATTCATTTTTTCACACACTAGAGAAATAGAAAATCAGCAGAGTTTGATGTATATTTACAACTTCAGCCATTAAATAAATGTCATGATTTTTCTAGGACTGACTTATCAATGTGAATTATGGTTCAAAATCTCCTATGTTTAGAAGGAGAGCAAAAGCAGGTACAGAAATTGGTTTTGATGATTTGTTATTGCCTACGTTAGAACAACAACCAGACTATGTCATTACTCCCAAGAGACGAACTGATTAAAAGAAGAAGTGACTGTACCATTAAAACCAGATGAATTCATCAACTATTTTGGCACTGTACCCCCAGGCCTGCATGCTTTATCTTGCATCCTTTTTATTGTAATTTACTTCCTCAATTTCAGTATCATTATGTGGAGAATCAAGAGATGCCGTTGTATGTTGCTTTGCATCTTCTTTTATTTAGCTGGCAAGTCCTGCTCAATCTTTTGAGAAAAGCTAGTATTTTTAGTCATGTTTGTTTTACTTGTGGGAGGTGGCACAAGTAAACATGACAAATTGTTCTCTGCTTTAGTATCTCTAATGAGAATTAATTCTTGGAATAAAGTCATTCCATTAGCATTGCTGTCCTAGCAGTCTAGGAAAGAAAACAAGGATGAGGGAGTACATCTTGCATGCTCTTTGGCCATCCAGTTGTCACACAACTAGTGAGTGCAGTCTTAAGTAAACTGAGAACATACCCAGACTCCACATCACCAATTTCTCATCCAGCAGAAAACCCAGCTTGCATGACCAGGAACATCTGCTGCCACTCAGCCCCAGGATGATAAAACTTACCTAAGAGTCTACCTTATGCTGTCAACAATTCTGTTTATCTTCCATTGCTCAGGTACTGGCTATTGCTAAATAATTATTAAGGGATTTGCACAAAGGGCAGGAATGTAACCCTCTTGCTGATATAGATTCCAGCATATCCTCCCCTCTACGAAAACTCTGATTCCTTGAGTAAAAATGCATTTTATTCACATTAAGACATAGGATGGAAATCACCCCTCCCTGGCTGCTGCTTCCACAGTTGCACTGAGACTGGATTCTGAGGAGCTGGAATGTTGCTTTGGAGAGTTACAGGCTGCACAGGCGCTTTGAGCATTTCAGCCCGTGTTACTTAATGCTTTCATACTGCATTAGAGGCCAGCAGAAGAACACAGTGTTCAGCCCTTAGCACAGCCAAGCTTAAAACCCATCAAATCTGGTTTGAGCTAAATACTTTCATAAATAGAATGTAACCCTTCTTCGCAATGGCTGCAGGACTGTGTTCATCTTTTCAATGCTACAAGAAGAGATTTTGCAATGTAATTAACCTTGCATCTAGACTCCTGCTATTATCACTACTATTATTATTATTATTCTACTTTAAGCATGAAACCTCTGTGAGAGAGGAGGGATCTGCCCCATTTTAGTCTGGACTCTGTGAGGGACATCACAGGCACTTTTCCCCCAAAGCAGGTTTATACACAAATGGCCTCATCACATGTGATTAAACAAGACACAGAAGCATACAGATTTTGCAGCTAAGGGTGAATAGCATAAGCAAACCCTCAGAACATTTCCTGATGTTATTGTTTAAAAAGGAAAAAATATCTGGTTTATGTACTTGACTCTATCTAGAAAGCCAAAGTCACAGCATCATCACCAGTGTTTCCTTCTCCCCTCCAGAAGAAAGTACAATTCCTTGCTTGCATTTCTACAGCTGCCCTTTCTATGTGGGTGATCTACCTTCATCTTCCACTTAACAATACCTCCTTTAGGAGCTTTAAGAGCTTAAAAATACTTCATTGAACCTCCCAGCACTTTTTTGCCTTGTTGAACCCCCTACTTGTGCTGATGTGTAGATTTACAGAATCATTTCATTTTGAAAAGACCTCCAAAATCATCAAGTCCAACCTTTGATCACCCTCTTATCAACCAAACCATGGCACCAAGCACCACTTCCAGTCATTTCCTGGACACCTCCAGGGATGAGCACTGCACCACCTCCCTGGGAAGTTCATTTCGATGCTTAACAACCATGAGGAAATTCTGAACCCCCTTTGGCACAAGCAGAGGCCACGTCCTCTCATCCTGTCACTAGTTGCCTGGGAGAGCACTGATTGAGAATTCGGATAGTGCACACAAACCACCCCCCTGGCATCTTGCTGAAAATCATCCTGCCTCTGCAAGTCCTGCTCTGCAATAAAGACAAACTGACACAATAGGATTTCTGCTTCAGACCTTTTCAAGATGCAGCAGAGCAGGGACAGTCCGAAACCAGGCGGAAAGACGTTCTGGATTAGTTTCCGTTCTTTTTCTTTGTCTCTGCTTTTTAAGATACTCACAGTGACTTACAAAACAAGAGATGGCTTTTTCTTCTATTCAGCTCCCAGGGAATGATGACAAGCAAGGAACACCCTGCATCTCAGCACCAGAGCCTGCCCTGCCACTTACTTCCCCTTCCCTGCTGCTTTCAGCTGTTTTCACTCCTGGGCTCCAGTCTCTGGTTTCAACTTCCATGGCACGCTTTAACAGAGCAGTAATTGTACGTGTTGAGCACTAGGAACACCAGCCCACTACCACTATAAAAGAAATCTGAGAAAGAAAATGGCTCCAAGGTGGCCAGATAAAACATAGCAGCCTGGTAAAGCTGTCCTAGGTTTGCTCTAGAAAGAGGTAATGGACCAGTTTCCAGTGATGTAGTGTTTCTATGAGAAATTTGCCAAAACTTTCTGGAACTTATTTCAACAAAGAACTTTGGTTGGGATGGAACAAATTAGATGCCCAGCATGGAGTGCCTTCCATAGTGTGGAGTGCTTTGGCAGGAAAAAGAGACAATCTAGGAAACCCTCAGTACAGCATTCAGAGCATGCTCCTGAGATGGTACATGTCATCTCCACATTCTCCAGTACAAAAGGAATCTCTTTGGAGCCAGGTTCTCCTTCAGGATAGTGCCCTAGTCAGAGAACTGACTAATTACTTAGGAAAGTCTTATTCTTCCCTCAGAAGTAACAAAAAATGCTTTTTAAATAAATCTTGGTTTCACGCTGATGTGGATATCTTCATGACCCAAAAATAAAATATCTGTTTGGCTAGATCACTGCTTCTGTGCCTTCGTCTTCTACTGACAGCTGAAGGTGTCAGTGAATTAGAGTAAAGCAAAGGCTTCAGGCCCAATTTGACTCTTCATGAAGTGTGAATGGCTAGGCCACATCAGCATGTAAGTGAGCTTTATCACAGTTTGCTTTATCCTTTCCTCCCCTGTGAGGTGGCACTGATCTATGCAGTTCTCATGCAGCAGGGAGCCCGGCTGTTGTGCAGACAGTGAGACATTCCAGCTGGTACATCCTGTGGCTGGCTGTCTTCTCCACTGTCTGCTTTAAATCCTGCCACTGAACACCACTGCTGGTGTCAGTTTAATGCATTGATCTTCTTCAAAAACAAAACCTAATCAAGCTCCAAGTCTCTGAAAGACTAAGAATTAGGACAGATTCCTCTGGACTTCTGAGACCTTAAAGCCCAAGGACTTAGAGAGCTGAGAATAATCCAGCTTGTGCTAAGACTCACAGAAGATCTATCTAACCTTAGAAAAGCTGTCAAGAAAAGTTATTAACATTAAACCAGTATGGACATCTTAAAAAATAATGTAAAACTCATTCAGAATCACAAAACAAAAAGGTACGACTCAATCCCAGAATACATCGCTACATCTTTGTCCTGTTGGAAACTCCTGGAAGCAGCATTCTGGGCTACAGAGACCTAAGATCTAAACGACTCCAGCAATTATTCTGTTAAACCCTATTTCAAACACCAATATCTTCAATAGATGGACACTCAGGTTGTTCCATTAAATCAATTCCAAGTAAGTGAACAGAAAGAGAAATAGCTGAAATAAAAATCTTTGGAGATTTTAGCCCTGAAATTACAGATGTTTTAGAGGGCAGTCTGCATTGATTTAGAAAGGTCTTTGTCATTGTCATTGAACGTACTTAAGACTCCAATCCAACAGGATGCCTTGCAGGGTAAAATAAATGGAATATATAACAGAACATGTTATAGAACACAATGTTGAGTGAAATTCTTCAATCTTCGTAGATACTTTCCACAGTTTTTCTTCTTTTAAGCCTTTTCTGGGATTTCTTATCTTCTCATCTACAAATTCCTGTTCTTACATCTTTATTTTTTCTGTGTGACACTTCCTCCTTGTTATAGAAAACATAAAGCACACGAATTTTACCCATCTCAGCCACTGGGCAGATTCTTGAATCACTGCTGCAATCATTCAAAAAAGATCCGAGCAAAAAATCCTAAATACCCCAAAAAAGAGAAAACCAAAACTAAACAAAAAAAAAAAATACAACCCACACACAGGAAAAAAAAAAAACCCCACAGTGATTCTTTAGGACTTAGTACAATGTAATGACACTAAATAGAATGGCATCATCAGTCCACAATAGTATGAAATCAAATACAAAATTAAATCTTTCCTGTAAACCTGAAGCAGAATTATCTCCTACATAATCAGAGAGCTTTGCAGGATTGTTTTGAACACACACGAGCTAAATTCCTATTTTATTTACTAACAAACATGGCACAGGGGAAACAAAGACCTTGCTGTCATACAGTATCTCGCTATTAGCACATAGGACTGTATTACAAGAACAGAACTGCTTTGTTTATTTATACATGTGTGTATGAATATATATAGTTTTTTAAAATTCAGGGAAAATTGCCGAACGAAGTTAATCACTTAATATCTGTAAAATTACCTTTTTTCTTACTTTTAGACAAGGCAATGCAAATACTATTGTTTCAACTTTTGACAAAAATTAGTTCTCTGCCTTTATTCTACAAGCTTGCCTGGAATAAGTGGTGTTGTCTCAAACAAATTCAATTCAAGGAGACAAACAGGCAAATCAACTTTAAAAAGCAAACAAGGGTAAGTGATTGATGGATTGATCACTGACCAGTCGATATGCAGCGTGCACCACGTGACATTTGAAAAACTATTTCAAAATTTCATTTTAACACATATTCCACCAGTAATGAAAAATGTGCTGTCATTGATAAGCGGCCTTACCAGAAGAGTTTGTGGTGAGAAGGCTTTGAAAGAAGGAAATGGAAAGGGTACGGCCTTTCATTACATTAGTAAATCTATTTGACCACAGAGAGGTTGAGACTCAGCTGCTGAGGTTACAAGCTAAACAGGCCATCAACTTAATTAATGCATGACTTTTCAACCGAGGGCGCATTTTCGCTGCACCCACCGATCAATGTAATTCTTTTACAAGGTTCGCCCCCTGCCACAGGCGCCGCGCTTGGCAGCGCGCCCGCCAGCAGCGCGGCCCCGCTCCGGGAGCACCTTGGGGAGCGAGCGGGCGGTTCTCAGGCTGCCGGCCGCCAGCTGCGGCCAGCTGCGCGCCGGGGAAAGGCGGCCCGAGCCCGGCTGCCAGCGACGTGCCAGATGATTCCCTTCCCTCGGAAACGCGCTGCAAACAACTGCCCCGCCGCTGCCTCGAACGCCACCCTCCCCTCCCCGGGCCGGGAGGAAAAGGTGGCCAAGTCTGGGTGAGCATTTCCCACAGGCTTCCAGTAAGCACATCCTGTGCGCTGACAAGTACAGCATCCTGTTCCTCAGTGCTGCCTGAAATCCCATTCCTCTGCCTGGCAGCGCCTGTCCTGTACACAAACCCGGGGTTTTTGGATTCCCGACGTTGTCAAGGGGCTATTGAAGCTGGGAGCTGTTACTCATGCAAAAGTTTTTGTCCTGAAACTTGAAACCAGGTGAAACCTCCCCGTTGCCTCCCTCCCTCCCTTCCCCCAGGCAGCCCTGCAGAAGCCTTTGCCAAGTTTCGGGAGCATTTGAGCACACCTGGGTTGAGCCTCAAAAGCTGAGGAAGGATGTGAAGACGTTGATGGAAATTATGCAAAGCAACACCAAACCCCCCCAAGAGGTTTCACACCGTCTCTGATGTGTTCCTAGGCTACTAAAGCAAACATAAGCAATATAACTTCCCGGCTTGTACAAATGTTTCTCTCAAATCTGCATTTTGGGCCACTTTTTTGCTGGCTAGAAACACATCCACACACCTGTATCTCTCTACTTGCAAATTGCGTCATTAAACTGTAATTTATTGTATTAAGAACAAGACCAGGTCATAATATCTTGTGCCTCACTTTTTCTGGAAATCCCTGCACTGGAGGCCCACAGCAGAGTCCATGTGCCCTGGGCCTAATCCTTTAGTTCTCTGTTTCCATCCCAGAATACTGACTGCATCCTCTAACTCTTTCCTGAAACCTATAGATCCTGTTTAACCTAGAGTATTTATTCTTTCACTTATTTTTATTATTCATGTTTTGTTTTATAGGTATTATGTGATAAGAGGCACAAACCCAGATTAAAAAGGGAATTATCCTAACAGAAATTTTACCTTCAATGATAACAATAGCCAAGGTGTGGTGCTCACCTCACTTCTCGCTCTTTCAGAGCAAACCACATGTCCTGGGAAGGGCAAAGGAGCTACACAAGCCTAAATAAGAGAGGAAACCCTGTGTAGTAGACAGAATTTCCTCATGTTATTTGTCATTTATTAAAAAATTAGCCTTACATATATGTTATTTCTATAACATTGAACATAAGCACAGGGATTGGCTCCTGTCTGTCTTTATTACAGGATACTTAAACAGAAAAGAAAGTATAGAAAATTTGAAAACTTGTTTTTCAGCACTAAAAATCCCACCTTCCTAATTCATTGCCAGCTGAGCTTCAGCAAGTCAGGCAGATTCCTTCTCTAAGAGTAAAGCTGGGATTTTTCTCAGTCCACTTTTTTTTCCTTCTTTTTTACGCCAGTAATCGATTTTACAGAAAGAAAGAATTGACCATCAATCACCACTTCACACTTCGGGCAGGGAGAGCAGTTCAGACCCATAACTTCCTTTACCTTTGTCTGTTTGTGCCCTTCCTTCAACATCTCACGTCTTCACTCACCCTCCTGACAGAATCAGCACTCGTCTTCGTCACTCTTCGCCCTCAGAATCTGTACCTACGTGTTCTGTGACACCAAGGGGGCACACTCTTTTTCACTACAGAGGCCCATAGTGATGCAGCACAGAGGTTCAGCCAACCAAAGAAGACTCTATGGGGCAGATCCCCAGTGAAAGTCCCACAGACAAAACACGGAATTTTAATCTACCTCTGACTCATATCCATACTGTAACTCCAAGTGCCTCAGTCTCCTTGCACAGCTAAATCTGCTTCAGCTTGCTGTCTCTGAAAAAACAGAGATGGGATGCATTCGTGCCCAAGAAGTGATGCTCATTTAGACAAGAGCACAACTGATAATGACTGACCCCGAGCTGCAGAGATCTGCTGTAAATTATAGTTTTGAGAGTTTCCTGGCATAATCGCACTTCCGTTACAAGCATGTCTGTGTGCATCTCTTCCTGTGTCACTAAGAGCAGCTTGGTCTGGGAAAGCCAGGTAGTAAATGCTATCCCACTGGGAGCCAGAGCTCGCTTGCTTGCTTTTCAGCCTAATAAGAATGGGTCAGAAAAAGCATCCTGATTTACTCAGGTGGAAGGACTTTTTCAGAGAGGAATGGAAAAGGAGTGGGTGCGGTGGCTTATGCTAATTATCATCTATTTATTTTGGGAGATAAGCTACTTATACATGGTATGTTTGGTTTGGATTAACTTGGGCAGACACAGAATGACTGTCCACAATTTGACCTTGACATGAGTAACTGGCCTTTGGCAGAGAGGGGGGACATTGACAGATACTGCCTGAAGAAAGGGATCAGTCACAACCCAACTGCTGCACAAGTTGCTCTGGGCAACACATCGGGGCTGGGAAACACTGGCTGGAAATGGCAAAGGGAGCAGGGGGAAAAATACGAACCGTGGTCGGAAGAATCAGAAAGCAGAGGAGCGAGGTTGACCAGGGGTACAGACACCTCCTGTTAATGTCATTTGTTTTGGAATGACAATGTTTGTACCGAGCTGAACTCGAGGACAGGAAAAGACAGACAATAGCACAAAGCTGCTGCATTGTTCGCCCCATGTGCTCTTTTTTTTCCCTTGGCTTACCCAGCTGATGATTATGCAACCAATCAACTGGGCTAATTTTCAACCTGTCCAGGATATTCTCAATTATGTATTCTTCATAGAATGTCATGGTTTATTTTTAAAAGGCCCAGAATATTTCCTGTGATTAATGTCTGGATTAGTTGTTGTTTTACAGGGTATATAGACTTGGGTAACAAATGTTAATCCTGACTGAAAGGGCAGTTCAACACGAGCAAGCTTTTAATTTAAGTATCTTAACAAAGGGATTATATATTCTTCTCCTTCCTTACAAGTCTTCAGAGGAAAAATACAGCAGTGGCAGATGAAGTGGGGCATGAAGCACATTGTTTTCTGTTCTGGGAAGGTTTGCTTAAAAACCAAGCAGATTTCAAAATGACAAAACAATTTTTCCTGGCAAGTTTGGTATCAGGCTTTGTTTTGCTAAACCTGATTATGTACTTTGGCTGCTCAGCACAGGCATATGTTCCAAACCAATTTAGTCCCTGCTAGAATGAGCCTCCTTATTTGTCCAACAGCTTCGGAAATCATTTTTTCATGCTGACTTTGAGTGACCGTTTAGCACACACTGCAAAGGTGTTCCAGGGACAACAGACCTCTGCAGCAACTAAAGGTCCAATTCAAGACTTTTTTTTTCCTTATTTTTTTAGTCTTCTGTTCAAGCTGCATTAATAAAGCTCTTCTCTTTGTTTTTAAACCTGCTGGCCACATTGCACACGTTCCAAGGGAAGAAATGTCGACTCTTGTCAAGGTTGCAAAATACCACAAAGATGGACAAAAGGGTTAAAATTAAAAAGGTCATGATTTTAAATACAACCCTCATTTCCATGCATTAGTACCGCATAAAAGTATTCAGATGTACAAAACTCAGAATTTAAGGTGGGAAAGGTGCCTAGATCTGCATAAACTCATCCATATTCTCTTAAAAGATTTTAGTTGTTCTGTTTAGCCACTTCTAGTTCTCTGTCCAGTTTCTAATCCTGAATGGAAATATTTCTAGTGTTGACTTCACACATGCTGCACCGATGGGGAAGAATGATGCAGAGATCTCAATAGCCAGAACCTCCCCTTCAAATTTAGCAGACAACTTTCTCAGACTCAGGACGTTCTTGTGCTGGCAAAACTACCAAAATCCTGACAAATAGCACTATAACTTTTACAAACATTCCTCCACTAGCACTAAATACTCCCCCTCAGTGGCATTCACACAATTCCCTTACAGTAAATATTTAGTGGACATCCTCTTCCATTCCCCTGAGAGAAATCTGCGAGAACATAACACAGTTGTATCTGACAAGAGAGCAATGCATCTAAATATGTGGGAATGAAAAACAAACAAACAAAAAAATAATAGCCACTAGAACTATTGCCTGGTTTGGACTAGAGGCAAGGAAACCAGTTTCTCTGGGGCCAGTGAACTGGTACTAGAGGAACTGGGTCTCCCCATGATGAGGAAATCATAGGTTGTCAAACTGCTCAGCTAGTCACCTCTGCTGTCCTCCCTGACCATGGGGAACACATTTGTTAGCCTAGGAAAACCTAGACTGGGCACATTGCTAGACACCAAAGACCCACAGCTCAGCTAACCACCCCTTCCCTGGCAATTTCATTGTCACAGCAGCGTCACCACCAGGCCTTATCAATGGGTTGGACAGGCCACCCAAGATAACCCATAATAGGCAGGCAGAAGCAGTGCATTTAGCTATGCATAGTGACAGCGAGCAAACAAACTCTATTGGACATTTTGGCCAGTGCTAATATGACTTGGCTAATGTGAGAGATTAAGCTTTCTCTGCTCCAAATCACCCTTCCTGTAAATGAAAATAAATACACCAACCTGCAGGCCTCAAGGGAAAACTTTAGCCAATAATGATTGTTGACAGATTGGCACTAGAAAGTATCACAGTCTGCTTTTACTCACTCAGTGGGAATGACAGATATTTCAGAGGTTCTGATTGTTTTTCACCCTCATGGAGCAGAGAGGACAGGCAGCCCTAGAACAAATAAAATAACTTCCTTGGCTTTCAGACACCTTAGATCTGTTTCCAAATGGGAAGTCAGGTTTCTAACTTCTTTGATCTCCATGACAAGGGGACTGAAAATTCTCTTAAAACTGAAATGACCACAAATCTTTCCCAGGATACTGAGAAGTTCCCTTACAACAGAAAGGTGGGGAGTCAGACAGCTGCAATGAGGAGAAGTAAGAAAAATTCCCTCCTTAACTTGTACCAGATTGTCTATTGGTAGAGAACGAAGACAATGCAAAACAGGTCCTACTATCCTTAGTTCTACTAACTGGTCTCTTAAAGAGCAACCTCCAGAGATTTACAGCAAAGCCATCCAGTTTTTACATGGGTCTTATGCAAGAGGAAAATCACTCTCAGCCTATTTTCATGAAAACCATTTACTAAGCTGGGTCACATTTACATTCCTCTCTTCTTTTCAGAGCCACAGAAGGCAGAGTAAAGAGATCAGAATAAAAGGTGTCTAAAACAACAATCTTCAGCCACAGTGCCAACAGATGTCTTCGTAGGAGATTACAGGTTTGATTAATATTTGAGGCCTCCCCTCATTAACCACGGTGTCTTCTGCCTCCAGGTACTGAGCTGAGGGGAGCAGGCCAGTCACACTGACACAGTTTCTCAAATGTGACAGGTTTCTGCTGCTCGGGTGTGAACCCACTCCAGGATCCTGTAATGCAATCAGGCTGAAATAAACTCTTTCCATCTGAAGTAATGGATTGTTTCTGCAGGCTTAGGAAGGAGAGACCTGGAACAGATAATCTTTTGTTGCTATCACAGCAATCCCACCCGGGGCACCCTCCGGGGATATGACAGGGCTTCACTCTCCATCAGCTCCTGGTTTACAAACGCTGGGTGGTCAGCCACAGCACCTGCTGCACAATGCTCAGCATTTCCTCTGCTCCGGGGAAGTTCATCCCTAGGCTGTGTCTTCTTCTCCCAGAAGACAGCACTTGGCCAGGCCAAGTCCAAACTGATGTCTTGAGGGTGACTGCCAAAGGACAGAGGACTGACAACCTCGTAACTATTCATTACATCAATAGTTTCTTGACGTCTTCCAGAATGAGTTGGAAATTGCAGTGAACTACAGATAACTCATGTTTTCCAGTGCTTGCTTCTTAATACCTTGTCTTACATCCGAGTTCTCCGAGACAACTGTTGTCACCAAGAATACCTGCTACAACGCGGTACATTTCTTTTCATTTACCTTGAATGCGAGGTAGAGGGACATTTCACCAGCAAGTGATGAAATTTGTCAAGACTTTGTGAAGCAGCCTTTCAACCACATGCTCTATAAACTTAAGACAGTGGTTTTACTTTCTGCTTGGTTTAACGCTTTTGCTGTGTTGCTAACAACATCATGCTTTCTTTTTATCCTGATCAATCCATTTTGTCTGGAATGCTACCATTAGAAGATGTGATGGCATGTATCATAGGCATTACAGTTATCAGTAAATTGCTTCCTCAAAAACAATTGAGGTCAGCCAGAAGGAGTTGAAAATGCTGCTGTAAGGTGCAAGATGCTGCCTGTCTGAATACAAACAGTCAAACTGTGAGAAGATATTCAGCAGGACTGGAAATTTTTGCTTAAGCGGGACCATACACAAGAAGCTCAAACTGTGCAAGGGCTGCTTGTGCAGATGAACCGGATGGGGTTGCACAACCTAGCAAAAATTTTCCATTTTCTCCTGGAGCAGCACTTGGGCACAAAGCTGCCTTGTTAATTAAACACAATTCCGCTCCACACCAAACACATATTTGCTTCTATGTATTTGTTTTTAAGCAATTCCAGGAAACAAGCCCTCTTTCTCACTCCTCTGCTCCATTCTCCCACCTCCCCCCTCCATCCCCCGGAAAGATGCCTTTTAATTCTGACCTTCCACATATCTCCATGAACAACTGCACTCCAGCAGGGGAAAAGCACCACAGCTCTGCTTGGGGCCTGGGGAGGTGAGCCTCGAAGAGAGACCTTTTGTTGTTCCCCAGGTAGGATGTTTAGCTCTCCATCCGTGCAGCCCGAATTCCTTTCTCACCACACCCAAGGTCATTTTAATGAAAATTCCTAAACCCATGCCAGGGGGATAGAATTGCTCCTAATCCTTCAGCAACACGTCATTTGATCCCCAGGCCCACTGGGGTTATTATTGTGTGTCTACAGAGCACAGCAAAGCAGACAGGAGTAGAAAAATGGCAACCGCTGCAGGAGATCCCCTTCCCTTTCCCAACCTTTCTTTCAGCTCCCCTATTTTTCCTTTTTTTTTCCACCAGAGCACATTCACTGCCTGCCAGTTTTCAAGGGATAATGCCATGTTTCAGGTCACCCTCTGCCATTCCCTAGAAGCTGCACACGTTTTTAATGAAATTAATGAGGAAGTTTAATTTTAAAGGCAGATTGTTTCCTCTGGTTTGCATTTTGAAAGGAGCTGCATGTCTGTGTGGTCCATGCCTTACAGTACTGTACTGATGGTTTACATCTGTGTTCAAGCAACATTTTAGCATCATGAAAAACAACACAAAACCAAAATTAAAGTAAAATTGCATTTTTGGCAGGATGCAGAGGAGGGGAAAAGAGCTAGTGAATCCAGTACAACTTCATCTGTTTTTCTGGACGTTTTCCATGATGCCACAGAGGCCTGTATTTTATATAGAAAGCTTTTGGTAGGTAAGGTGAGGTTTCATTTCTCTCCTCTAGTTGCCTCCTCATAGCCTCTCTCTATCATGGTGAGATCTAGAAGTCCTCTGTGTCCTTGCCTCACACAAATCTGCCTGTCTTTTCCTATCAGCACTCCTTGCTTTCCTGCACAGACATTTCAGAGCTTTCCTACCCTGCCAAGTAAGATGAACACGTCAAAATTAGCAAATTTCCTCCCCAGTATTTAAGTATGCATAGGGCTGGGATCACAAGCTATTTTCTACTCTCTCATCTCTTCCCAAAACATGATCATTTCTGCCCAGTTCTTGTCTACCACCTTTTCACTTGCAGAATGCAGAGTGGGACATAGCAGAGAGGGGCATTCCTATCTCCGAGGAGAAATTTGGCCAAGGTCACCAGGTGTACAACAGCTGAGACAGTGACAGCAAGGAAGATCTTCAATCCAGGCCAGGAATATGTCCCAGCTTGCTCTAGACCTGATCTGGACAATAAAGGACCAGTGCCACAGAGCATCTCCCTTCTCCCAAAGAGCCGCCTAACTCACTCTACTACTATGGGATGAAAGTATTGACAGTATTTACAGTATTTTCCAAGATACAAGTGTTGGCAAAAAAAACACTTCAAAAGATGTTGATACAAATGACAGAGAAGCAAGACACTGCATCAAAACCAAATATACATATATGTATAGCTGTCTATGCACACACAAACTTGCAATTTTTACATTGATGAAAAATTTAAAATCTACTCATTTCTACTTAAATTGGTGGGGTGGGAACGTGCAGAAATTAGGAACCAGATGAATGCCGAAGAACTACCAGGTCTGCACATATTACCATGCTCTCTCTTTAATTTAGCTGCATTCACTCCGAACAATTATTATTCTGTAAACCATTCTTGGTTTATACTATATATTTCACCACTAGCTACAGAGTAACAGTAAATTGAGCCAAATCTACTGATAAATCAAGCTAGAGCCAGTGATTATGTAAACACACTTACTGTGCCAATCCACCTTCTTCCATCCTGACCTACCATACTTGTGTTATTCTAAGCCTGGGCTTGATCAGAGATGCTTCCTTGTGCCAAAAGTTTAGGTTATCACACACAGATACATACAAAATTTAGGGGAAAAAAAAAGAATCATAACTAAAAACATTCATCAAAATTATGTTTAGGAAAAAAAAGAAAAATAGCAAAATAACTGTCAGAAAAGTGTTGGGGACATTACTTTGGGCAATATGTAAACAATACATGGATTTTTTTTTTTAAGGCCATTTTGTTTAACTTTTTTCAGGGGGTGGATTGGGGCTTTTTTTAGGATGTGGCAGTCTAGCTTGTGTTATCTTGCAGCCATTGTGCAGCATGATAGCAGACTGATTGATTGATCACAACTCAGCTTGTCAATGACCAGCATCATAAAGGCAGAGGTACCCCCTGCGGAGGAACTGTGCAGGCAGCCTTGACTGATGGATGGAGTACAGCAGAGTCCCACACTGGTCTGAATTGTAAAAGTTAATGCCACACCATGCAGGGGTCCTCCTGATTGATAGGATGTTTGACTGGCTGCAGCCCAGTCCCACAAGGAACACAATTCTGGGGGTTTATGGAGCACTGAATTCCTCAACGCGACACAAAGCTGGGCTGCAGTTCACATTCCTCTCTCACACGCTAATCCCAAACATCAGTTCACGGCAGGTGAGGATTGCCCAGCTTTCTACTGGAGAAGTAAAATGAAGAAATGTCTTAATGTGGCACTTCTCTGGGGGGGGCTGCACAGCCTTGGGGACAATGTCCTGCTAATATCACATGTGCAATGTCACTGCTTTGTTCACAAAGGTGCGTTAGAGAAGAACTCACAACTTTGAGAAGCCACTCCTTTCCTCTCTGTTAAAGAGTGAGTCCTTCAAATCACATTGCCTCAGTATGAAGACTTTTATTGTGGAAGAATTAGGGTAGCTTTGACCCTGCCTGCCCTGCTGTATTCATACAAAAATAAAACATGAAACTGCAGTGGGCAGGAAATAACTGTGTGTACACACTGACCAAGATCTGGTGTGGTTTTAGTCTGAGGAAATTCTACATCATCCAGTGATAATGTGGAGGAAATTTCCAAAATTATCTGAAGCATGGGTTCTACAACAAGAAAACATGTTTTGAAGCACAAGGTGCTTTGAGGTTTTATTTGGGATCTAAAAATCTTGGGTCCATTAAATCTCATCATTTATTGCTGCTGCTGCTATTATTGTGAAAAGTGATGACTTCAATCTTATTGGGACCTTTTCAATCTCTTTCACTTTTAATATTAACTTTCTATATATGCAGTCAAGAAACAACTAGACCTTTGCTCCTTTTCACTAATTCCCTTATCAATTAGTGTGATTTTAATAAAAAAATCATGCAACCAATTTATTAACTCAAATTGGGGATAGCTAAATTACCTGCTAATAAGAAAATAGTTTGTATGTCACCTTCCTTTGGTACTTTTCTTGGAGAAAAAGTTTTCAGGTGTGATATGTGGGAGCCTTTAAATATCGGGAAGTGAAAGTACAGAACCCAGAAGACTTTCACTTTTCTCCTAACTGCTAATATCAAGTATCACAGAAAATCTCTGCACTAAATTTGCTGATGTGCCTGATATACTTTATATTCATATCTTTAAAAAACCCAAAAAGCAGAAAGATTCTATGTTGCAGTTCTGCTCATTTTTGGCCAAGAAGTGGTGCAGGATAAAAAGAGATATTGCATATGTATAGTGTAAGTACAGCAATACATGGCTGGAAACCCTTCAAAATAAGAAAGAATCAAATTAAACAGGCAAATGTGGGCTGAAATTAGAGCTAAACCCTATGAAGCCTCTGAGATTGCCTGAAGTCACAGAGATCGTGCTGCTGGTGGGGCCACTGAAGAAGGAACATGAGGAAATCCCCAGCTGGATTTTTTTTGGACCATTCCATTACATCCTCAAAAAGCCAGACAAAATACTGAAGAATGGGAAGCTGGAAGCCACAACCATTCGTTCCCCCACGGGCTAACATGCTCCACTTGGCAAAGAACCAACAGCTGCACAAGCAGCAGAGGGAATGGCTCTGCTACAAAAGAGCAAAGCACCTCAGGCCGTTTTGAAGAACAGAGGTGGGTGAGATCCTCAGAAGAGCTCACAAGGAAGCCATGACAACACTCGCCTGTCACCAGGTAAACAAAGACAAGCTGCAGTTGGAAACCCAAGAAAATAGTCAGAAGAAACAGACCAACAGGCAGCCTCCCTTCCTCTGGGGTAGGAGGCCATAGCCAGGACCATGGAAAGGCAGCAGCTGGTGGGAGGAGGAGGAAAGGGCCTCACGGGAGGCAGCAAGAAGGAAAATCACGCCTACATCAAGAACTCCTGGTGGGGTAGAAACACCCATGTCCAGGTCTGCCTCCAGTACTGGCTTAGTGCTGGGCCAGGAGCAAAGTGCTGCTGTGGCACTGTCCAGCTACATGAAAGAATACTGCCCAGCATAACCAGCCCACAGGATGTTCCCCATGCCAACATTTTTTGCACAGATCTCTTAAATTTGGCAGAAGCAGCCCTTTACCATGTGTAGGGATTTTCTGTGCTGGGGGAATTCCTCCCTGGACATAGGAGAGATTTCTGCCTGGCTGTTTGCTGCTTGCAGAGACGTGTTTTAACGATGAATTAGGATTTGTGGGTTCATTACAGATATTTTCAGTTTTACCTCAGAGTTATCTAGTATTGACACTTTTTAATTTAATATGCAAAAGACATAGCTCTGGCATCCTCTAGGCACACACTCGTAGCAAAAAATTATTAGTTCCTTTCCAAAGGGAAACAACAGCACAACGCTGCTGCTCCTCAGCATGTTGCAGTGGCACACGGGCAGCCAGACAGGCACAGCACATTGCTTTCCCATCCATTCCAAACACAGGAGGATAGGAGTTTTCATCAGAGGGATTACAGTTTAAACATCTGCAAGTTAAACATTTCCTTACTCAGTTAAATCTATCAGTTTTGTTTAGTTACATCCCCTCCTCAGCAGCCTCATCCAATTGACTGCCATGTCACAAGTTCCAGCTGTTGCCTGAGCTCATGAGTCCTGTACTGCTTATCACCCACAGGACAAAACCATCCTCACCTCCAAAAAGACACTACAGCCTCTGGGTACTGCAAGTCTGACAACTTCAATGGGGAGACAGCACATTCAGCTGAATCCAGCAGGTGCTAGCAAAAGGACCTCCACAAAAGTAATGAGTAACCACATATTTGCTGCAGGACCAGCAGCCAGTGGTAACCTAGTAGTAGAGTGTACAGGTGCCATGACAGCCTCTGAGTTGCAATACATCTCTCAGTCCAACACACAACACCAGTAAACCCTGATGATATCCTAGAGCTACATATCTTTCATCATTTTAATAACTGGAGGGAGGATTCACTTTCATCTGGAGCAGAAGTAGGCACACATGCACCTGGGTTAAGAAGCTCAGCTAGGATCTCTTCTTATATAGATACATGTTTCTGTTCTATTAAAAGTTCAGACACAAATTCTAATAGCACATGGTCCATGGAAAACTCCTTAGGGCAATATTCCAACTTACCTATTTCTGCTGACTCTTACCTGTGAAACACAAAAAGGCATAGACAGTGTGGAGGAGAATCAATCAGAGTGCTAACATACTTGCTATTGGCATGGAAAGATGCACATATTTCAAGCTCTGATGCTTGGAAAAATAAGGGTTTATTTTGAAGTCATCGCCCTTCAAACCCAATAATTACTGTCATTGACAGTCATGATTTATGTAACCTCACTAAAGTGGTTTAGATGCCTGCATGTTTAGAAACTTGCATGGTTTAAAGAGAAAAATACATACTTAAGTATTAGAGCCTTTACAGGAAAGGCAAAACTTTGACTTTCATTTTGTCAGGCAATTATTCTGGAAACATTTTTACCTTCATGACCAAAAGGTACCAAAACAGCCTCACTTCAAAGTCCTTGTATTGCTCCAGCACGTGTCATGCAGAATCACTTTTTTGGACATGGAAAAAACTGTGGGCAGTTCATACATTATTGCACTGAGCACTCACAAAGGAAATGTGACAGAATCTATCCAACTGATGGGTGACTTCTTTGGCATGAGTCAGATACATTTTCACCTCCAAGCTTGTATTCCATCCCTCCCACTGGTAAGAGGAAAAAACCTTCTCCATTTGTGTATGGACGTGAACAGGGGTTCCACCCTTGACTCACACATTGCTCTCGACCCCTTCCAGCCCAGCTGTCTGAAGGTGCACACAACAAAGCCCAACTAATTGCAAAGATTCATTTTGCCAGAGTAGCTCAGCCCAACACTTAACCAACACACTTTGCGTGATTCCCTTGCTACACATACTGCTCTTCTCTCCTACACAATAACGTCTCCAATCAAGCTTTGGTTTTGTAGCTGTTATTTTCCCCAGTGGAAGATCTGAGATAGCAAGGCAAGCTCTTGTTTCACATACTACTAGATGGTCCTGAAACAACCAGAGGCTTTTTGCTTTCAATGAGAAGCTTGCAAAACCTTTTCTTCCCCAGCAAATCTGATTCCTCATGCAAACCCTAGCAGCTGCAGGGCTAAATGTATATATTGTTCCTCTCAGCTAACATGCCATAGAGTCTAGGAAAACTGCATTCCCCAAATTGGAAGTTAAATACAATCAATTAATCTGGCTACCCATGACAGCTGGAAAAGCTTGTTTCTGTATCTGTTACCCAGTTCTGAGCTAGGACTTGAACCTACATCTCTAGATTATCATCTCTGCATGGTTCTAAAATCTGTTTCTTCTTCTCTGATGGTTCTGCTCTGTACAAATAAGCCAACATTCAATGGACAACCAGATACCACATGAATACCTTCATGGTGTCTCCCTCACTCCCTCCCTTTGGCCTAAGCCCATGCCTTTATCCTGGACATCTCTAACTACCTCTTTTGTCAGCAAGTTACTTTCCTTGCAGCTAGATCCACCCAGATCCCAGCCTCAAGCTGATTAGAAGCCTGGATACCTGACAGAGAGCTGCAGATTCCATGGGTAGCAGGACACTCAAAACTTGGGCTGTTTAACCTCTTCTGTCTGCCTGTTCTGTAGCTTCATTTCCTTCCTGCCCTGCTCCCCCCACCCTTTCTAGCAGAGAAAGAAAGACCTATTATATAAGTCCAGGAAAAAAAAAGATTAAATTAATGGTTAAAGCTTGCTTTTTTGTTAACTGCAGTCCTAGAAAGGCAAAAGAGGTATTTCAGCAACTAGTATATAGTTGGAGCACCCAACACTTCCTTTCACAAATACCAGACAAAAAAATGAAAAAGCTTTCAATCTTGCTGAAGAGAAAATAAAACCAATACTATTAAAATGAAATAAAGAATGTCTTGGCGCATGTTCTGGCATTGTTTAATGAGGACTTTTATGCTGGCTATGTGTAGTGAAGGGGACTTCCCTGAATGACATTTGGAAGAATGGCACCAGCACCTGGGTGGGGCATGGGTGGCCTCCCCAGAGATATTTTCCTTCTCTATTCACATAGCTCCTCTGTGTTCTTCATTCCTGTAATTTAATCATTAAACCAAACATCAGAGACTTCCCCTTCCAAGAGATGCTACCAGCCAAATTACATTTGTCCTCATCAGGTTCATTTCCAGCACAATCATGGGGATGGGGAGATGAGCACTTAAAAGTAACTGGTAAAGTCAGGCTTTTGGCCAAGGTCTATTACCAGCAGGTGCCATTGGCAACTTCCAAGCCAGTGGAACTTCCTGTTGTTTCATTTTTTCCAAAGGCAGTACTTGAGAGAAGGTAAGCAAGGAAGAGTGACATTCCATTAACCAAGTGAACACTGAAGAACAATGACAGCACCTGAGGGACAGAAACAGGGAAGTGATTTGAGGATATGACACTCCCTTTTTTTTTTCCACACTTTTGTCTTGCATGTGACAAAAACTAATTTAATGGAGATCAAAAGTTATGACTTTGATAACTCGCACAAAATAATGTGAGGGATGGACTACAGCCACCTTTGGATGCTTCTACATAATCAAAAATCACCACTTCAATTGGCACAAACAGCAACCTCATCAGTGTTACTAGAAAAATCAAGGGCCAGCCAGACTTCAACATTACACAGTAAATGCTCAGAACAGGTGTCAGGCAAAAAAAAAAAAATTCTGAAAATCTTGAAATTCAATTTCTTTCTAATTTAGGAAGGAAAAAAATCCATTAAAATAGATTTTAGGGACAGAAGTTTAACTCAAAACATATTATGAGTTTTCTCTTTCCTACCGCCTAAAGACCACAAGGATTCCACACTTCAAATAAATTCTGAAATTATTTTGCCTCCTAGTGATAAAAAGGCACTTCCTCTGTGCCTGCTGAACACTTCAGTGGAAACAGTTTCCTAACCCAGTCCTGTTTCACCAAAACAGAATTTTCTGTGAGAACCTGAATGATCCCAAGGGAAAACAAGTGAAAAAAAGCATGTAAACTCTATTTCTAACTTGCAATGCCATCTGTCAGTAACAGCAGGACCTGGGGGAAATTGTTTGCTGAATATTCTGGCAAGCTTGCCCCTGCCCATTCTGGGAACACAGTCCTTTATAGCTGCTGTGCATGTAATGAAACTCTGCGGTCATTCTGTAGGCATCAGCTAAACAGGAGCACCAGGGGAAAGCGAAAAGACGGCAAATGCTTGGGGCAGAGACGAAACGAATCTCTGTACAACCACTTCCCACAATTGCTTTAGCAAATGAGTTTATTCAAAGGCATGGTGGTAGGAAAGGAAACTCTTATACAAGTAATTTTTAATATGTTAGCTAAAATTGAACTAAAACATTCACCCCAAACTCAGGGCTTTAATCATTCAGTTACACTCAGATAATCAACACAAGGATATGATACCGCAGAGCCATAAATTTCATAGCCTCAAAAACTTGGAACAGATATTTCAGCCTGAAAAGACATTGAAGATTTCTTGAACAACATACATCATAAAGATGATTCTCCTAGATCATTTTCTAAATAGCTTTGAAAAATAAATGTGCAAACAGTAATTCTTACATAGCTCATATTCTGAATCATAATTGTCCTCTCCTGAACTACTTGTTCACCAAACATTACTTTCACTCAATACCTAAGAGAACACCAATTAAAATGTCGATAAAGAGGAGGAGGAACATAAGACAAATATTCTGAAATTAGAAGATGCCAAAGTATACCCAAGGCAACAATGCAAGGTACTGAACTATCTTTGTGAGTAATTCCACCCACTCAACTCCCTCACAGGCAGTCTCCCTATTTCTGAAGGAAGTCTGTGTTTTCTGTATTTTCCTAGAAATGATAAGTAGGAAGAGTGGGATTTGCGGTAATCACAGGGGTAAACTGCACATGTTCCACATCAATATTCTGTAAGACAGAAAATCACCACCAATGTTAGATGCATCTCTCAAGTGACAGGAGCTCATTTATTCCCTTTTCAGTGCAGTTTTTCTCTGAGGAGAGAGAACCCACAACAAAAGCACAGTCACTGATGCAGAGCAGTTATTGGCAGGGATTGCCTGAGAGCAAGTCACACACAGTTCCGTGGAGGATAATTCTGCACTGTCCCAGATCATTTCTGTCTACCAGAGGGAACCACTGCACCTTCTCTTCGTGTGACAACAATACACAAAGAGCCAGACCCAAGAGTGGATAGCAGCAGAGTCTGTCATAAGGCTGACATATCACAATAATTTTTCCACCTGCATCATGGTTTCTCCCATAATCAATAGCTGAATTCTCTGTGTTCAAATAGCATTTTCAGAAGTCCCTTCTACTGTAGTCTCCTCTCCTCACAAAGTGTCCTGAACTTTCAGGAGTCGTTTGGTCAGTAGAAAAAGAAAACTGGGTTCAAAGCTGTAAAACAGCAAGTGTCATGTCAAGAACAAGAATTTGTAGCAGGTACTGTGACCTGACTGGTTTACTTATCAGTATCAAGCGCAACTACTAGTCCCAGAGATAACATTATTGAAATTCCAGCAGTGCATGAACAACATGCTGAAACTTGTTTCCCCACACAGTTTATCACTAAGTAATTCTTACAAGAAATTCAACATGCTTCTGTTCAGAATTGGAGTGGTTTTACTTCATAGACTCAGAATTTAGGGTTCCAGAAGCAAAAGTACAAGGCAGCATCTGCAGAGAAAATGAACTTTCCCAATTTTGCAGGACAGAAAATCCCCACGAGTGGAACTTCTGTATTTCCAGTTTCACAAATGGCTGGAGCAAAGAGAAATAGTAAGGATTTTCAATTGTTTTGACAGAAGCATTGCTGGTGCTCATTTTTACCTTCCACAAAATGAGCCACAACTTGCCTTGAATTCACAAATGGAACTTAAAAACTAAACATCCAGAGTTCAAACACCTTCACTTTCTCTGCCATTACAGATGTTCCCAAGAGGGAGCACGTCTGCAACAGCATTTTCCTGTCAATAACTGCATCTCTTAAAGAAATTCAATAAAAGCAAAGGAGAATGAAAATTAAAACTGGGGAAAGCAAGTATCCTGGGAGGGGAAGTGAGAAAAAAACCACGCAGGCTTATGCAGCCAGCCATCTGCAAAGCTGAAGGTTTCAAAAAGAAAAAAAGCCTCTACTGTTCCTGAATCAATGACTTCCCATTTACAAGCAAGCTCTCTGAAAGACATTCAAAATGGCTCTCAAGGAACACACGCCAACTGTGAGGTCTGTTTTCTCAGCTCTGTCCCCCTCCCCTCTTTCTTTCCCAGTCACAAGGATGTAAGTGTTTATCAGTCCTGTACCCCTGCCAGCATACACTGGAACAAGTCAAAGGGACCTGGCACTGAATCACAGGGATTTGTGTTGCTAATAAATACAGCAGGCCCCATCCATTGTTGATTAATTTTGCCTGAAATCTAAACACCAAACAACAAACACTCTTCTGAACTGCTTTGGTACCCATTAGTTTGATGTGTTTATTAGACAAGACTGTATTCTTTCAAGTTTATTAACAACAGATTAGAGTATCTGCAAACAAAGATAGGAGCTTTATTATTTAAAGGTGTGGGCACCGTACACTAACATCTTTAGGATTTGACAATAAATAAAACCAAAATTCCCATATCAAACTGTACTTAGAGTGACAAAAAATACCCCAGCAAGCTGAAGTGCAGCACAGTGCCAGCCCTCAACCTTTTCAAAAGTTTCAGCTCAGTAGATGCAAAATGACACTGCTGGAGTACACAAAGACTAAAGATAGATTTAAAAAGAAATTAAGAAAAGCAAAGTGTAGGGGAACCACAGAAATTGCACTAGTTCATAAAGGATTCACAGTAAATAGGAGAGGTTTGGCACTTCTGTAATATACTTTGCAACTAAAGAAATTCCTTTAAATTCCTTTTGTTTGCCAAATCAATATACAAGTATTCCAGCAGCTCTTAGCAAAACAATCAAATCACTATTAAACCTCACAATTTCTTCCCCCCAAGATTTCATACCTTTCAAACAGGTGTTTACTGCACTGAAGCACCTGGCAACAGCTAAGCAAAGCATTTGCAAAACATTTTTAAACCTTCTAACCTGGGATCTGCCCAGCTGGGAGCAGCACTCTGGATAGAGACCTGGGCATCCCAGTGTACAGTGAGCTGCATCACCTGCAAGATAAAGAAGTCCTTACTCCATTCAGCACTTCCCAGGCTACACCTGGAATGCTATGCTCAGTTTTGGTCCCCAATATGCTCAAAAGACATGGATGGGCTGGAGAGGGTCCAGGGAAGGGCCACAAAGATGATCAAAGGATTGAGAAACTCGCCATGCGAGGGAAAGGCTGAGGGAACTGGGAAGTTCAGCCTGGAGAAAAGAAGGCTTAAGGGAGTTTCAGTCTTTAAATGGGTGGCTACAAAGAAGATGTAGGAAGGAAATGAAAAAGAAGACTGTGATTCCTTTTTTATAGGGAATCACATGGAAAAGACGTGGGGTAATGGTTACAAGTTGCTCCCAGGGAAATTCTGATTGGACACAAAAGAGAAAATTTTCCCAGTGAGAATAATCAGCTGTTGGAATATTTTCCACAAGCAAGTGGTGGATTCCCCAACATGTGACACTTTTAAGATATGGCTGGACTGGGCGCTGGGCCATCTTGTCTGGATCATGTTTTTGTGAGGAGAAGTAGGACCAGATAATCCTTGAGGTCCCTTCCAACCTGGTAATCTATGATTCTATGAAGATTCTCAAAATATGGCAAACTGAAGAACCTCTCTGCTAAAATCAGAGACAAAAGTTTTGAGTAGGATGAAAAGGGTGACTACAGAAGAAAAACACAGAAATATTTTTCAATTTTCTAGTAACACTAAGACTAAACAATAATAAGTTATTTCCCCTAATCTCCTGCTAAAAATAAAAAACAGCTTTTGACTACTCTTATTTTAATTCATAGACTGACAGGATATGTCAATATGCCTTTTGTTTCTGTCCTAAATTTAATTTTAGTCATTCCTCTTCAGACATTCACAGGCCTTTGAATTTAGATGACAGTAAATTAAAGTGCATCATTATTACTTAGATGGATGAGAACACTAAAATTTAACCCAATAAAGGATCAAACCAAGGGCAGTTCAAAAGGAATAAAATAAAACCTTCCTTGTTTGATGCACTGAAGTCAAATAATAATTTCTGCCTCAAGGGAAGTATGATTCACAACCATTAGTTGGCAATATCATGAAAACACATACTATTAGGTTTTGCATCTTAAAGTTTTCCAACCCACCAGAATTCCAGCCTACTAATACCTATGCAGCCCCAAAAGATTGGGATGCAAAGATACAGCTGCAGTTGCCGAGATTTTAGCATGGAAGGCCAATGTGAGGTGCCAGAGCAACTGTGAGAGCCAATTCAGACTCGGCCCTGACTTCGACTTTGGGAATAGAATTCTGCATCAAAGCCCTCCATATCTGAGAAGAAATTGATATTGAAGTGGTGCTAATCTCACCTGTGTTTCCCATAACATAATAATATATCCTTTATCCTTTTCTTTTACCCAGGCCAACATTTTTCTTTTCCACTATGATTGCCACTGTACATCAGTCAGATGTGTGCACTGAGGGGGCTCTCATACCTAAGGCTTATGTTACTGCAGTTAATTCAAAGCTCAATAATAAATAAGATTAAATCACTAAGAAAAATAGTCACTGTTTTCCAAGAGCAGCAATCTTTTGCTTCTAACAGAAAATTTAGTTTCCTATAGCACTGTTCTGTCACTACTTTATTAGAAATTTCTGACTCCTCAATAAATTATCCTCAATAAACAGTGCTGAAAGGTTTGCTCCACAGATGAAGTAGTCAAGTACCCAAATTGCTTTTCAATTTAACGGGCTCTTTCAAGCATTATTTCAATGTGCTATGTTGTCATAACAATATTACAGTGCCTATTACTTGACTATAAACTCATTCAAGAGGAAAAGACATGCTAATATTACCAAGGCTTATTAGCCTTCATTGTAGATTCAAATTTTATAATTTATTAATCTAAAGAAGAAGACTACCTAATAGAAACTTCATGGGATTGAGAAGCTATTTTACAGTTTGCAAAATATCTGGAAATCTTTTGGCAGAAAATCTTCCTATTGTTTGGACAAACCTATCTTCACAAGCAGATGTGAATGTCATTACAGGCAAGAGCTCATAGGAAGGCTTTACATTACAGGATTATTTAGTAGGGGGTTTTGCCACTATCTTCACTCTGGCTTTTATTTTATACAAATCATTTCATGTGTTCCTATTTAAGAAGCTTGAAAACAAGCATTCATCCAACTTTTCTTTAGCTCTTTACTATGCTCTGCTACTAGAGCCTATAATTGCTATAAATCTGGTTGAATTGCACTGGAAAATAATCTTTTCACAGGCACACAAAGACAAACTACCAACTACAGCTCACCATACATTAAGTTAGATGTATCCAAACAGCTGTAAATCTAGTTTTAAAGTTTTATATCTCTCACTGATCTCAAATTAAATATTCTCAGTACTTTTTCCTCTATTATTTTAACATATTTATGTCCTATAAGCCAGGCCACTCAGAATCATTCCTCAACATCAATTTTTCCAGGAGCTGGGAGAACTCAAGCCCATAGGAAAGCTCTCCAGAAAGGTTTCAGAAATTCTGCAGTCTACATCAGTCCTACTGATTTGAAGGACCACATCTTTATCTCCTAAAGTTCTTTTATTCAGCTGTGTTCCAGGACCTGCTGCAAGGCCAAGAGGAAGCAACACATTAAAAGCCAAGCACCTCATTGGGTTTTTCAAGGAATTTCCAAACCAGACACCTTGTCTTTAACTAGTCTTCTTCCTAAAGCCAGTCACAGAAGGAAGGAGGATCAATAATCAAGTCATGGAAGATATTGATTTGCTAATTACAACAAAATACCTGGAAGATGACAGTCACATATCAACAGTTTAGTGGTGGGGAGGGGGGACAGGTTCACATGAAGGATTTTGATGGCTCAAGGAACCCAACTGCCTTGATAACAGCAGCAGCTTGGTTTAACATTATCACTGTTGCTGCGTTGTATCTCCTTTCCTAAATCCTCACCCAGCCTCCTGACTTCTTCAAGCACTACTTTAATTTTCTTCATAACAAATCAGACTAACCTCGAGCAAAAGGTGTCTAATAGCCCCCTCTCTAATGGATGAGAAAGATATTAACAGGTTAAGCTCAATATAGGGCCACGAAGCAGAAGAATTCCCACTCCCTTTTAGCTTTAAAGAAGAAATTTTATGGGTTTTTTTCCTGTGCAGGTCAATCTGGTGTGCACAGCATTAATTTTGAAGGAAGCTAACACTGCTAATGAAGCATTTTCCAAACAGCACAAAGGAAGCCTTTAATTACTTCTGGGCCTGTTGAGCCCAAAGCCTAGTAAAACAAGTCAAAAGTGAGTGGAGAATAATAAAACAGCATCTGTGTTTCCCTCTGATACCCTGAGTGAGATGGGGAATTTGCATAACATTTTAATGTAGAGTAAAACTGCAACTCTTAAGGTTAAGTTCTTTTAGCACCACACTAATGAGACAAACACCTTACAGCTAACCCTACTAATGATCCTATGTTAAAATTTAAATAGGGATAGGATTAGACAGGAAATTCCTCTCTTGCATGGTGAATTAGGAAGATCTAACAAGATCTGCAGTGCCTGCAGTGGCTTTGAAATTACAGCTCAGATACAAAAAAATACTAAGCTCATTATATCATTGAGATGGTTACTGTGGTGCTTCATTCAGGGCCTGGGTTATAAATGTCCATTTTTAGACTCTTGTTTCCAAGGATAATTCACATGCCATTGGTTTCATATTGCTGTATTTCCACACACGTTCCTTTCTCGGACTAATAGAGTATTACCTGCAACTGTACATCCTTTTATTCCTTTGTTTACTAAACCCAGCAAATGTTCAATAAACCTCCAATATGTCCCATATAGTCTTGTGTTTCTAGACCACTTGACAGAAATCTGCAGTTATAGAAAAGGCATTTACATTATCCAGCATTCTGATGGTAACTGATGTGAATTAATCCACTTAACCTGGTTATTTGAGGGTCTCTTCACAAAATTATCTCAGTTTTTGTTTTTTTGCTGAGCCCTACACGTGGTAGGAACCAGTTATAAAACTAACAAGAAAGTCACTAACTGTTACTAACATGTAACTTTTTCACTTGCTCCAAAAAAGTTACTAACGGTTACTAACATGTAACTTTTTCACTTGCTCTCAGATCAAAAATGTACTGTTAATTTTAATTTCTACCTTTAAAAATATTTCCCTGAATCACAAACTGTGGCACAGCCAAATAATGCCTAGCTCATTTTATTTGGCACTCCATTGCTCAAAAGGGGATTTGAAGATCATCTTCTCCAATATGTCTTGGTGTACACCCCTAACCAAAGAATTTGAGGACTTGGTAGGTTTTAAACCTATCAATCATGGATACTTTTACCCTGAAAATGTGATTAAATAGGCAATAATGAACAACTAGACATTTACAGGGCAATTATATGACAACCTACTTTATACCTTTATTCAGGAGCCTGCATTTCCTGTACAGTCAGTGGAGAAAAAAATTCCTCAAAAAAAGTCAGAACACTTTTTTATTTGTTAAAAAATAGACTAGTATTCTCCATTAGTTCACAAACCCTCCTCCTGAGAACAAATTTTTACCTTTTTGTGTTCCAGCTGACCACTGCTTTTTTTTTTTCCTTTAGAGTTGATGCCGTTATTTCACAATGAGAATAAGCAAGTGTCAGCATCCTCAGCTTCAAATTAATAAATGTATCTTTTGCTGTCCGTGCAACACTGTTCATATTCTCCCATGGCGCTGTTCCCAAGAGGAATTCCTTGGGGCTAATAGCTGGATTGTCAAACCTCTTCTCCTGGCCGCACACGTTCTACAGACTCTTGCAATATAATACTGCCGTTCATTTATCTTTTTCTCCAAATATCAGGCATCATCTTGCATAGATTATTAGAGCTGGCACAGTTCCATGGGCTGTCCTGCACACTGTAGTTTTACACAGTATCTGTCCTTTTAGCACCAGGGATTTTTCTGTCAAGCCCTGGCACATTACTGTTTCTTTCTCTAGGCTCAAAGCCCTGAGTGTTCGTCAGCAACTCGAGGGAAGTTCTTAATAGCTCTGCCCATTGAGTTGCTTTCAGACAGCCTCTTTCATCATTGCTGATCTTTAAAAAGAAGCAGATCTATGTTCAGTATTCACATTAAACCTGACTAGTTGCCTGTATTAGTACAGAAAAGGAATAAAAGATAGTAACCATTAGATTTTCATACACAACAGAGATCTATAATACCTGCAATAACTGCAATGGTATGAAAGGGGCCTCAGATCAAAAGCAGCAGCCAAACCAGTTTCAAGACTTCAGTTGCAGGTCCTAAATATCTTACTTCCATCTTACCAAAGATAGTTTCAGGATTTGGGAATGACTGTTCTAGATTCTGTACAAAGCACAATTATAGATACTGCTTCCACTGCAGATTATTTAAGGCAATTTAAAAAAAAAAAAAAAAGAAAAACCAGACACCACACCAGACTGAAAAATCTCATATTCTCATTATAGGCTTATTTGGAAGTAGGGTTAATCAAGATTGAATCAAATTGCTGAAGTTATCAGGGTCTCTCACAGAACAGCCCAGAGAACCAGGGAGGAAAGGGATTTGAAGATGTTGCCAGTCACCAAGCACCTCTCTCTACAGAGCACTTCCAGCATGGTGTCACACAACTGACTGCAGGGGGATGGACTCAATAGCCAAAAGCAAGGAACAAAACCAGAAACCCCTCACTTTCTGAATGAAGTATATATTCCTATTGAATAATTTCAGCCACCACTTACAGTCTGTGCTACCCGGGCAAGTCCACAAAGGGACAGTACAGCAAAGACTTTACTATGCAAGCACAGATTTCATTTTAAAGCAAAAATTTTTGCCACTGCTTCTTTCTGCCTGTAAAAACAGGCAAGGTAGCAGTGCAATATGCTACCTCAGTCTGGAAAGAAGAAAGGAAAATTTGGAATTTCATTCAGCAGTGATCTGTCATTTCTACAGTCTCCCTCTGGGTCTAATACTCTAATGACATTCAGAAAGACAGTTCAATAAAGAAATGGAAGCTGAGGCTGTATCACAAACTGTACTTCACAAGCTATCAAACTTCAGACCTCTATATTTCAATTAATCACAATCCATCATATCATATGTACATAGGAAAAGGCATTTTAGACTCCATATCAGTCACCATAATTAATTTAAAGAATTAGAGTCATGACAGGCAATATAATTAAAAGAAGCAGGCTTAAAAAGAGTTGGAGGGGAAGGTTGTTGGGTTCGAGTTTAGGGGGTTTTGTTGGTTTTTTTTTAACAATGTCATCTTCCAGTAACTTTCCTGTTTCATCCTATTCCATCTCAGCCTCGGAGGTTACAGACTTTGCTTCAAAGAATTTCTTGGCACTCTCATAGTCATAAAACAAATATTCTATAACTTCCCAGATCAAACGCACTTAGACGGGATGCAAAATAGCTACCTCTGCTCCAGTTTGGGCAGACACTCTTGTAAAGGATTGAATTTTTGCCTCTGCACCTGAGCAGCACATGATGTATCATGAAATATGCAGGTCTTCACTATGCTTGCCTTTCAGACAGGCTGCATGTCCTTCCCTAGAACTGGAGCTAACATCTGTCAGAATGTGTTTTTCCAAGAAGAATCAAACGTGTCACAGGATCCATAAGAACCCCTTGTACTGCTGGAACTCACGGAATGCTCCATTTTAATACAGTAAACTTTGATTTTAATGAGTTCCACTCTCAGAGGCAGAGACTTCCTAGGACTACCTAGGTCTGCGTGCCAAAATGCTGTATTTTTTGAAGAAATAACTTCTTATTTTGGAAGACTCTTTTAGATTTAGGAAAAGAATAGTTGTGGATTTGTGGCCAGAGTCAAGGGGACTGAAGAGAAACCAGCACAAAAAAAAAAAGGCAGATATGAATAAAGCCTGTATATCTTCAAGTACAAATGTCTTCTCTGCTTACTCTCCTCTACCTGTTTCCTCAGTAAAAGTGGACAGGCAGGAGTAAGTGTAAGGATGAAAGACAGTTAGAAACCTTAATATAATATAATATAATATAAGATGTATGTGTATAAACACATAGACACACATCTCCTCTAGTTCTTCCAAAAAATAAATTCAGAATTTTGTTCTACAGAAAATGGTGACTTGGAAGAGAAACATTTTTCAAGTTCCAAGCTAAAAATTTAAACACTGGTTCCCAGCACAGTTCCTGCAGTAATAAATGCCATGGAAAAGAAGCAAGAAGAAAATTCACAAGTTAGTGTTCAAAGCAGGGCTTGAAACACACACAGCAAATGAGTCACAGGTCATGTTAAGGACAAAAAAAATAGCAAACAATATAGAATTCAGTAAGCACTGATACTCTCAATGATGTTAGAGTTAAGGAATTTCTAGGGGAAAAGTATAGGCTAACAGTTTTGGCATTTTGTAAATTGTTGCAAAGTAAAGCTTCAAATGTTCTTAAATATTGTTTGGGAGAAAGAACACAGACTCAGAAGGAGAAAATAGATTGATGCTGTACTGACCAATTTATTCTTTGACTTCTACCACTTTCCAACATAATTTAAAACAATGCAACTACAACATGACTTCTTCTACGCATTTATCAAGGCAACAAAGTACAATTTGATGTAGACTATTAACCTGTCTTTACAGTTTGGAAAATTGATATACAGAGGTGAAGCAAGCTGCCTGAGGTCAGAGAAACTGAGCAAGCAAGAGAAAAAAACAGCCAGTTTTCCTGAAAGTAGAGATCCTTAATGAGATTTAGTGCTTTGCCACTTACTAATCACATAAAGATAAAAACTCAACTGTTCCCCCACAGTTACTACTTCACTTATCCATACACCATGGTAATAAATAGGCTTTACATGTCAGGAGGAACTCAAGGGAATGATAACAACTTCAATGGTAACTACACAGCATTAGGTAAGGAGACAGGATGAGACAGGGTTGGATAAGATGTCTCAGTGCTCAGGTGAACTTGCTCTCCTACAGAACTTACAAGCTGTCTTCAGAGTTCACTGACAGGAACTTCGAGGGAAAATCAAAAGGTGATTTTAAAAAGATCCTAAACCCCAACAAAGACAGCCTACTCTCTATGAGCAAATATTATCATCTTTCTGTATTATAGTAACAGCCAAATACCATGGTGGATCTGTTTTACTGAGTAGCCAGCAAGAAAGCGGCTCTTTTCCCCTGAAAACTTTCTAATCCAAATAGACCAGAGACATCAGGCAGGGCAGGTACAGAACATTTTTCATCCTACCAACAGCTCTCAGCACCTGAGGGCCACAGTCTCATCTTCTCTGCTGAAAGAGAAGCATACATCACAGCACACATCGCAGTTGAGAGGCCACAATACACAGAGTATCAACAGGCAATTCCAGAAAGCTTCAACCCATACAGAGTAACACCACACCACTCCAGAAGACTGCAAGCATCTGCCCTTCTTGTCCTTCAGCCCAACCTTTTATACCCCTCATGTTCATGCATTGCACCTGTGTGCCCTCTGTTCCCTTTGGTGGTTGGTCAGTGCACCTGGGCACTCATTACCCTCAATGCTGCTCACCTGCTTCTCACAGCTGTAGCTCATTGGGGATGATGCTCAGCCACAGCCCCATCCCAATTACCACAAACTGTGTGTGCCTACAAAAGCGAGCACCTACTTTCCTACTTATTTTATAGAACCACACTGTTCTGCATGGAAGGTCTCCATAAGGCCACAGACAGAGAGCTGCTGACCTTCAGCCTCCTCAGCCCACTCTCATTGCAATTCCTCAGACACCTCTTATCAGAATTATATCCTTCATATTTTGTGGTGTAGAACAATTGTGCTACTTTTTCTCTTCAGCATTCTACACTTTCCCCACAGCCTCGCTCTTTGCAGAAGCTCTTAAGAGGTGACTAGCATTCAGATGACAGAATATTGAGAAGGTCAAGGCTGTACCACACAATGCAGCCATGCACAGGGCATGCCAGCTATTGAAACATCGTTCGCATAAATCAAACACTAGCACAGTTTGTTCTGGGAGGCTATGCTTGAAGGAGTTCAAGGTCTGACTGAGTAAGGCTGGGCTAGACATCCTCCTAAAATGCCAGACTATGAACCTACACTATCTGCTACTTTTCACCTTTCACCAGTATCCTGATCCTGAATGCCTTTCAAGAAATAACTCTGATTTTATAAGATCACATCAAAGTCAATGCGGTCGCTGGCTGGTGATTTACTTACACTGATCCAATAGAATTGAGACAAGACCTAGAAATAATAAGAGCTTAAGTAGAGATCATTCCACCTGCATTGAATATTACTGTCTCTGGGGTTTTGAAAAATAAGAGAAATATTTTCCAATTCAAATTTACAATGAGTGCTTGGCAAGTCCTCAGCCTTGGATTTAGGCAGGTTATATGACAAGATAGTGACAGAACTCATGTGGATAACTATCTTCGTTCCACAGTTTGCATGTTTCTCTTCAATCTCTCACAAAATTGACTGAATAAACATACTTCTATAGAGAAACAAACTCTAAGGAACACAAAATTTATTCCTCATTCATCTCTTCTCACTCTTTACCAGTCCTTTTTCTTCATTGATTAAAAGCAGTCATGCGCATGCATCTTCCACCACTCCCTCCCCCCGCTCTTTGCCTTTTCTCATCTCTCTTGGTCTATTTTCTGCCCAACCGTCAGAGATAAAATTCTCTCTGTAATTCTCTCTGCCTTGACCATTCTCCGTTTATTTTCCAGCAATATTGTTTCTTCCCTTGCCTATCCCTTTTGAGCTCTCTTGCCATCTGTTACTCATCTTGAATGTCTTCAGAATTTTTTTCAGTATATACAGGCTCCTTTTTCCGCTATTTTGGAATTTAGAACACGTAACACTGGCAGTTATTTGACTCTTGCAAAGCATATAAAGCAAATAGAGGTCTTGTAAAAGGCAGTAAACATCACAAAGTAGTATTTTATTTTTAATCACTACATCGCTACTCTGTGGGTACATTTAATAACATTTGCAGCTGTCAGATTTGCAAGCTGAGACAGGTGAGGCATAGGTAAAAGGTCAATGTTCCTTATTTTGACAAAAACAGAGGGAACCTGATTTCTTTTCTAGATTTTATGGGACTGTCATTCGTAACTCAGTTCAACATGACATTTATCTATCTGTTTCCCCATTTCACATCCTCACTGTGGTGGCTTTGTAAAACAGACCTGTCAAATTCTTTCCTCACCTTCAACCTTCCTCCAGCTGTAAACTGAATGTACTGCACAAAACCCTTCTAAATAAAGCTAGAGCTTATTCAGTATAAAGACCCATGACCAGTTAGAACACTTTGCATTTCCCTTGGCTTATGTGAATAGCAAAATGAGAAAAACAAACAGGAGAGATAACTGTGCTCTGTTAAAAGATAATCCCTTCATACAATAGTTGTCTAGTAAGTTGGAGTGCCACAGCAGGCAGAAATCCAGTCAGTGTTTAGTAATTATGTCCCCATTCATATATGAGAATTAAGCTCTGCCATCGCTTTAGGCTCTTTAGAAATGCTCTTATTCCCCAAGGCTTCAGCTGTATTTATAATGCAGTATCCCCTACTATTTTCCCAGTGTTATGACAACAAAGAATACAAAATTTAGAGAGCTCTCAAGTTCTGACAAGGCCAGGCAGCAGGCTCTGCGTGGCCCCGTCGCACTCAGAGGGCGCAGGCCGGGCGTGCGTGCGCACGGGCACACGTCGGCCAGGCCGGCAGGAACAGCCAGCACAGAAAAGGCACCACAGGATGGAGGAAGGGGACTGACAAAACTGTGTTTGTTTCTTCTCTGAACCTCCTGGCTAGAGGCACTTAATCACAGTATAGATTAGACTGTGCTGACTCATTTAAAAAAGAACCTGAAATTCAAGAAAGCTCACTTCCTTCCTACTTTTTTTTTAAATGATAGAGTGAGGCTTGACTCACAAGGTCATTGAAAGCTACAGAAATATTTCTTTCCACCTCAATCACCAAGAGACTCCTATGCATGCTTCCACATCTTCTAATGATTTTTCTACACATCCGTAAACACAGCAAGGTTAGGACCCACCAGAGCAGGCTCCATGTTTCTAACAAATATGTTTTTATCTAAAAGGACATTCAGTTCTTGCAGTGACTGCAGTTTTTCAGCACATTCACTTTGCACCAGCCAGCAGAGCAGAGCCCTTTCTCACATTGCCATAGCCCTGGTCAGAAGACTGCAAGGTTTTGTTTTCTCACTCAAACTTCTGGAAGTAATTACTAATAGATGAAACCAAAGTTCAGCTGAGCCATTAAGTGCTCCACTGAAAATTTTCCAAAATTAGCAACTGTCATGAGTCCTAAGACTTGATAAAGATTCTCTGAAGATTGTGCTTCCGCAACTGTGCTGCTCAGTTCCTGCTCTGTCAGCAGTACCACAGATGTGTTGCCACCCTGCCATTTCTAGAACCTACCAGAAGTGAGTGAGGGAGGAATTTATCTTCCTTTCTGTGTGTTGCACATATGTGCACATGTCAAAAAAACATTGGCCCATACCAGCACTTACTATAGACAAGGAGAGAAACAGAGCAGGAGCATCAGGGCTATCCTATGCTCACATCTCCTTTAAATGTTCACACTGCCTCCGTCTCTGGCAAAAATAAACTGTTCAGCCTTCAACCTTAGGAAAAGAAAATTCATGTAATTTAGTCAGAATCCAAACTTCTACTCTTGCCCAGCAATGTGCTTCACTGTGTTTGCCTCTATTCATCTAATACAGTGGACATACAAAAGGGGAAATATTACGTGGGTAGAGAGCACTGAAATACGAAATGCCTGTATCCTTCTTGAGTACTTGAATAATTTTGCCTGGATAATCATAAATGAAACTTCAGAATCTATGTTTCAAACCTTTTCAAAACACTTTGTCCACACCTTAAAGCAAAAAGGGAAAAAATAAAAGGGCTGGGGAGGAAAGAAGGAGGAGGAGAAGAAGAGGGATATACCAATGGAATTGAGCAGCTGGGTAAGTAGTTCTCATCTGGATCTGAGTACATCCAGATACACTCCAAGTGCCAATTATGCAGTAAGCTTGGTAATAAATCTAGCACAGGAGCCCAAGAGCTAAGACTTCTTCCCTTAAGGAGTGGACTATAAACACAAACAACTTTCCTAAAACCACTAAGCAAATAACAAGCACACAGCTCTATGAGCAAGTTTGCAGACCTTAACACAGCTCTTGCAGACTATACCTCTCTCCTTTCACCCAACTGTTATTTTCTTTTAATTACTTTCTACCATTGTCTGAGGGAATTAACTGAATTAGCTGGGGGGGGGGGGGGGGGGGAGGGGGTTGCTACATCCCGCTTGTATAAAAGACCCATTGCCCTCTTGTGGCTCCCCCACTTGGGAGCAGACTGTGTCCACAAGGAAACTGAGAATAGCACAACACAGTCTTTTTGTACCTTTTAAGATTTGCCTCACAGAAGGAAACATTGGCTTATGTCCAGGCCCATGATTTACTGTAACCTTCCAAAGGAACGTCCAGTTGACTGGAGCGATTTATTAGCCATGCCAAAAGACAAAGGCAGGCAATATTTCTGGCATGTTCTGTTTCCAAAGGCCCAATCACAATAGGAGGGATTACGCCTCTGTCTGCTATTTCTACATTCAGAACTTCAGAACTGTTGTTCAGTTCTCTTAAGATTATTTGTAGTTCAACATTTTTGATGTGACTCGCTGATGTGTCAGAAATTGAAACCCCATCATTGGAAGGAAATTGTTATTATCCTCCCAAGTAAGAAATGCAACTACATTTGGTCATATAAGCCTTATTGTACACACCTTCTCAATTACAGAAATCACATTATACTTCTATAGAACCAAACATGAAGCCTCCAAAGACTGAGAAAGTTGCCTCTTAAAAACCAGATCAGAATACCTGGAAACACTCACTGATTCAGTATACAGGCACATGTGTAAGTGGCATTAAATGGGCAACAACATGAGAAGCTGGAATCTTGCTTTTAAGTAATTCAGAGTGATTTGCTATTCTGTCTGTTCTGATCAGAACAAAGATTGGTGTCAACTAGCGTGAAAAGTTGTTTCTGTTTTTCTTTTCTCTCCTCCTCCCTCATATCTCATCAAGGAACTCTTGATACTTTGCTTGGCACACCTAGATTGCAGCTGTCCCTCACACAGAATCACCCACCTTGCGAAAGTATTTTCCAAGCGATAGCCATGAAAACAGCAAGATGAAGTGGAAAACAGCAAGACAAAGTGAAAGACAGTCAAACAAACACATTATTTTTCCATACCAGTGCTGAATTCACGCAATAGACACATGTGACTAAGAACTACTTTATATTATCTCCATAGTAAAATTTCCCAAAATATTGTGACACCAAACGCATTGTTTATCAGATTTCATGTCATCTTATTCATTTGCAAGTTGGTCATGCTTAATCACCATGACCTTCTGGAGATCAGAACTGACTCATCTAAGTTGCTTCACTTCCATTAGCTGACCATATTAACAATATGTACAAAAGCACCATTGAAATGCCTGGATTATTCTGTGGGGCCAAGCTAAAATAATTTCAAGTCCATTCTCTTACATCAACTGAAAACTCTGAGCTGAAAAATAAAAAAGCTTGGACTTTACCATGTGTCAAAAGAATCAACAATTAATTTTTGCTTCTTAAATTTGTGTCCATCACTGCCTCAAAACTTTAGATGGAGAGCTCTCTCAGATGAAAAAAGTATTTGGTTTAGACACACTGAGTTCAAGAATGTGAAAAACAAGCACAAAGTAAGAAATAAAAATAATAACAACAAAAAAATAAAAGTTTTAAAAAGAGATAGACAATTGATGAACACACAAGTAGGCTTGGTTAGCAGGGTACTTAGGATACCGAAAGTGCTGCTCGATCTCACTGTTTGTGATTACAAACCTCAACATCTGGCTCTCAAAGTAGATGCAAATTTGATGGCAGATGTTTGCAAGAATCACAGAGGACTGTTTTTGTAGTTAAAAGTGATTAAGGCAAGTTGTCAGTTTTGCCACATTTTTTTCACCCTTCCATTTTGAACCATCACCCTCTTGCCTCTTATCTGTCAGTCTCAGACAGGACAAGCCATTTGGCAATGGCTTACTCAAACTTACGCCAAATGTGCCCTCATCATCCCAAATTCCTGATCCTTCCATCCATTTCCACTTCCAATTCAGAGGTCACAGATTATAGCCAAGGCCACCTCAGGTATTCTGCCCGTGTAGGCTCAGCCCAGATGTGACCATGGAGATTGAACTTCCACATGGCATTTTGCCCTCCCATTTTGCCCTGGTGGCTGCCTCCAGCCCTGCAGAGTGACCCCAGAAGAGCGTTGCACCTCTCCAGCACACCTTAATACCATCCAGAACCTACAAAACAGGAACCTGCTAAAGCTTAGCTGATGAGAAGAAGGGTGTCAATAACCCCTTCTCTATTCCCATCCCAATGAGTCCACACCCAGGATATAAACCACTCAAAGTGACATTTCCCATCTCATTCTGTCAGTGTTAATGTTAAGGTGTTAATGTTGTCTTTCCCTCCTTGTTCTGGGAATGCAGCCTTTGGAGAGACAGCCCCTGCAATCAGAAGTCAGTTGCTAACACCACAACTTTCTTCCAGCCTCAACCCTCCTTTCATTTATGAATATCCATCTGTTTCTGGGCAAGAAAAATTTTAATTTCACACGGTATAAAATAGACCAAGGCAAGGTTGGATGGGGTATAAAACAACCTGGTCTAGCAGAAGGTGCCCCTGCCTATGGCAGAGGGTTGGAACCAGATGATCCTTAAGGTCCCTTCCAACCCAAACCATTCTGTGATTCATTCTATGACCAAGAGCTTGTCTCAGTTTTAGGGGCCTGACTATATCCATTTCCCACATTCCAGCCTGAAAGAAGGAAAAGAGCACACTCTGTGCTAAAAATGTCTCAGCTCATACATTTCACTCTTGAATGAAGGTTTTGACAAAGGAATCAAAGGATGCTAGATGCTAGTTGGTGCTAGTAAATCAGGACAACCTCTTTCCCCAGCCTTTTTTTTTTTTTTGCTTGTTTTTGTAAAAGAGTCCACCTTCATTCCCTAAACAAGCAAATCAATTTGCAAAACATTCTGTACCAAAGGGGCTGCAGACAACTGTGAATTTTAGCCAGCTTAACATCCTGAGCTGCACTTGAATTCATAACCTACAGGCAGATGACTTCGTATGCTTTACCAATCCCGCACGCCATCTGGTCCGCGCTTGTCACTGCCTTCCAGGAGCTCCCTGCCCTGTGGCTCTTGCACAGCTGTTGTGTTCATAGCCTCAGAACTAAACAGAATTTCTGCTTCTGCTGTGATTATCCCTAACTTTCTGTTGCTACTCAATATGCCTCCTGACATTTCCAGGCACCATGACTCAGTCAGTTTCAACAATGTCCTATAGACACGTGGCAATAAATAGCAAATTTTCCAGAAAGTAACAATGAGCACCCAGATTCCCCAATGCCCTTTTCAGCTGCAAAGAGCACCCAGATTCCCCAATGCCCTTTTCAGCTGCAACTACAAATGAGCACTGTTCAAGAGACTCTTAATTGTGTGGAAACATGCATTGAACTTCTCTGGATTTCAGATCTGGCCATGCTGTCTCTAAAGTGCTCACCAGAGGCACCCTGAGCTTTGCAGCAACATCTCCCAAGCTAAAGTCGCAAGACCCTTTTCCTTCAGCAGGAGGCCGAGACAGCTCCTATTTTCCCCATAAAATGGCCTGAGGCACATCTTGGAGCAGTACCTGCTCCATGCAGGAGAGGGCAGCGATATACACGTGTGCACGCTTGGCAAGTAAATTGACATGCATATGGACACACTGCCTTTGAGTGTCTGACTCCTCTGGGACGTTCATGCTGTTCATGATCACGCAGTTAAGTCAAGGAAAAATTCCATTATGGCATATGATAACCTCCAAATGAATACAGGTAGAGTGATGCTAAGTTAAAGGAATCAAAAGTGTGCAGTGGAAAAGCAATTGCAAAAGGCACAGGATATGCTGGTGGGAGAAAGAGGTTGAACTTGGGAGAAAGCAGAGATCCACAGCAATTTATCTTTTCTTTAAGAGCTGACAGTACAAAATTTTATTTAAATATAGGCACCCATAAACGTTAGATGGGAGAAGGTGAGGGGGAAAGGAGGTTCCTAAAGCATTTGAAACTGAAATCTGCATTGGACAGTGTAGCACCTTGACATCTAAACATCAGCATGTATTCAGACCTGGAGTATGTTTCAACAGGAAGTTAGTGACATTTGAAGAACCTGAAAAGACTTCCTCCTAAAACCCTGTTTCCTAAACTTTTACAAACATCTTTACTTCTATTTTTGGAAAATATCCCAACCTCTTCCCATAGCAGAATTATTTCCTGAAGATGTTCATGTGAATTATGGCTTTTTGTCCTTTTTACATGGAACTCAGAGAAAACTTAAAGACAAAAATAATACTCCTCAATATAAAACGCCAGAAATTTAACAAGCATGATTTCAAGTGGACTACCTCACAAATAGAAAGGAGCCAGGATGAGTTAAAACCAAGGAAACACTCTCCAGACACCTCTGGTGTGCTCACTACAAGCACCACCAAGATATATTTAATACACACCTTATGGCAAATTTAATAGCAAATTAGTTTAATAGTAAATTTTTTCTCAGGCAGTTTATAGGGGAACCCTCACAGGTGCACTGACAAGCCCAGCACATCCTACAAAACCTCCTTAAGGGTGATGTTTCACAGCTGGGGGAGGCAGGAAAACCCAGGTCCAGAAGTGCTCACCTCACTGCTAGAACAAATGCAGCCCTTGAGGCAAATATGTTCTGCACAACTCCAAAAACTGTCAATCAGAAGTAAATCAAGGAAAATTTGAGCTGTGTTGATGTTCATCTGCCTTGTACATGGGCATGAAGCTGAATGGCAGAAAGCTAATTGAATGTTTAAGCTAATGTTAACACCCTACTCATTTAAAACAAAAATACAGTAAAACAAAAACCAAAAACAACTACCAGTAAAAGGATACAATGAAAGAGCAGCTCAAATATGCAAAGAGTACACAAAAAGATCCCTATTTCAGCAACTAAACTGTGGTAACTAGAGCTGTATCAACAGTACCTCTTAGTGGCCACAGTAATCTGCTACCAAAAAGAGGGAGGAAGGAAGAAAAAAAAAAAAAAGGAAAAAAAAAAGCAAGTCATGAGTAGAAACATAAGGGAGCTAGAGAAAAAAATAAAAAATAAAAAAAGTAGAAGGATTTGGTATCATATCCTGGAATAATCTTGTAGACATTGATCCAAAGATAGTGGCTTTTTCCCTTCATCTTTTAAAGAGATGTATGTGAGCAGATATCACTCAGTGTTCTGTGTGCCACATGCCTGCACTTTCCAGAAGCCCTGCTAGCAAAACTCACCCTGGCCTTGAAAACTCATATTTAATATGCTTAAAAATACAAAACCCACTGGAAACACTTCAGATATGTAATGTGAGATCCAAACCAAGGCAAATGAACTTCATATTTCTTTCCATGTGGGCTGGGGAAGGGGCAAATGGGGAATGGGATACACTGTAAATGGATAGATGTATCTAGACACTTAAAAATAACAAAGCATATTTTTGACATCCCTGTGCTTCACTCTGGCAAGCTGTGAAGGGTTGCCAGAGAGCTGGAGTAGTGCCTTGTGGCCAGAAAAGGTGGAATCTTGAAGATGACAGAGGCAGAGGTAAGGCAACAGTTTTCCTTGTCCTTCCTGGGGCATCAGTACCTGGATCATGAAGCAGGAGGCACGGCCTCCAGAGCACACTGCTAAGGCAGAGCTTGTAGGCACCAGGGATAAAGAATACAGTGGCTATTTTGGGAAGATCTTGAGTGTACACTACATTACAATTAAAGTAATGAAGAGGGAAAACAGTGAGAGCCCCAAGTAAAATCTTCCCAGATGTAGCTACACAATTAGTGGAAGATATGGAATTAAAATCAAGGCTGCTGCCACTCTCCACCTCATCAAGACAACCTAGGATACCCTTTCTCAAGGGCAATGTTATCGTGTAACATCTTCCAAACTCGATAAGCTTGGAATTTAAATGGAACAAATTTGGATTTGTTCAATTTAATACAGAAACAAACATGTTGACCACTAGCAAAGTTTAAAGTAATATTTCTTAGGAAAATAGGAGCATTCAAATGTCCTCTACCTATCATTTAACTGCAGGCTGGAGTGCTAAATTTCCTCTGACTCTACCTCATGCCTGTAAATCTTCCAGCCAGTCATTAACTGCCTGGTAAAGGACTGGCACCTCATATATTGTCACTTAATTATGCTATGCTACATTGGGCTTCCTAGGAGGCACTCATTTAGCACAAAAACACCTCTAAAGAAAACGATGTAGACAGACTGCCCGAGCCAAAGACGATGTAGAATGCTGCTGACAGGGGAATAGAAATGACAACTAAAACAGCCTTTGGAACGGAAGGAGAAACCGTAGCGACGGGGAAAAAGAAACCAAGCATGGACATTTGAACCATCAGATAAACAGCAGCTGACAGGACATTTTAGATCTGGAAGGAGGGGGCAGAGGAGGAGGAGGAGAAGTGCACCAAAGTGGAAATAGAAAATTACCCTCCTGAATGAACGAGATGTGTTTGGAATGAGTCACAGGGGAAGGCGAGTGCAAGCATCAGCAAGTTGAGAAGCTGACTGCGCGGTACCTTGCTCCTGAACCCGGTGCTCAGAAACGAGAGACGGCTGAATAAACACAATGAGAAAAACAGCCTGTTCTCACTTCCTACCTTTGCCACGCTGAAATGAAAATGCTCTCTGGGCACAGCCCTACAAGCAAAAGGAAGGCACTGCCACCGCTGACTTCAACACAGGCAAAGGACATTGAGCACCTCAGAACTGTCCTTCCTTCTTCTCACTCCAAAGAGATGCTTGGATCTTTCCTGCTATGGAAGGAAAACCAGCCTGCTCTTGTACAACACGCACTGGCTTCAGGACCTATTGCTGAAAAAATCCAGACCAGATCTGAACATAAAAAAGCCAGATCAGGATATGAAACAATACCAACGCTGACACATGGCAATAATACACACACACGCTTCCCTCACCCACTAGAGCCACTGTGGATGCTGCCATGGCTGGAGCATTTACAAAGAAGTCTATGGGAAGGCAGAATTGGATCTTTGGCTGCTCCAGAGCTGAGAAGGATTTGGAGTATTTATGATAACAAATGGCTGCAGCAGAAGCTTTCCTCCCCTGGCTAAACTTTATTTCCCACCCCCTTTGTAAACATCAGCATTTCTCAGTCCCAGTGACATCTACCAAACTGGAAGTCACCACCTTCCAAAGCACAGTTGCAACTGCTGTGCTTGGCAGCTTTACAGTTAGCTCTGGTGTCTTTCAGCTACATCAAGTCACTAGACAAAGTCAGGAATCTCATGGAAATTGCCATTGATTGCTAACATTCAAGTAAGATCTTTTTCCCCCCACAAACTTGATATTACCAAATTTAGGATGTGCAAATGAAGGTGGAAATTTAGGTTCAGAACCTAAGGATTTAGGAAATTTAGGTTCAGAACCTAAGGTGCATACAGCCATATCCCTAATTGAACTTAAAAAATTGTCTCAATTTTCCCTCCCACTTGTCATTTTTAAATTTGTAGTTTCTACTTGGGAAGAAATCCCACTTGCTAAGAAAACATACATAATGTGGTGGGCAGTGAGAAATTCTGTTTGCTCTGTATTTTTCTTTGATTCATGTCCTGAAGACCACTCAGGAAAAGACTGCTTCGAGTCCACAGATAGTGAGGAATTAGGCACACAACTTGTCTGAATAAAACTGCATTTTTACTAATATCACTGCAGATAAGGAACTTCCTCAGTACTGAAGATGTTTGCTGAATGACTTTGTGTTGGTACCTATGCAGTGAAGCAGGCCCTGTTGGACATGCAATTGCCTTATGTGCTGCTGAAATAATTACTATAAACAGCGCTGAAAGGATTTCTAAAACAAGAGGCAGCACTGGTGTGTGCTCCTCCGAGCTGGAGAAGTGACTTGAAATCTATCCTTTCCCTTTCCTTATCTCCACATCACTTTGCCAGCAAAGGTCAATTACATGCTCACAAACAACCAGCTCATAGAATTTGCACTATTAGCGAAACCTTAGTCACCAGTTCCGGCTGCCTGCAAGTATAAAAAGCAGCAGCACTGCAAGCCTGTGTTAGAGCTGGTCAGGAAATTATACCCCCACTTCCCAACCCACACAAAAGCATTTTAGGAAAATGAACAATTTCCAATTTAATCGGAGTTTCCAGTTTACATGCAGAGTTAAATTTTGTTTGGTTTTGGCACCTAAACCCTTCCCTCAGTTCAGTAAGTTTTAGTGTTTTTTGAAGACAGCCTAGAAATTCAACCCAAGTGGAAAGTTTTCATTTAAGTTTTTCATTTCATCAGAAAGTTTTATTTCTCCCATCCCACAGACTTTTGACCAAATTAACCAACCAGCCTCACAGGAAAAGTCTCTTTCAACACACAGGACTTCTGCCTTCTTACTTATTATTACACACTCAGTTCACATTCCACTACACACATCCAAGAATCAAAATCCTAAATATTTATCCTGGGCTTTTTTACATAGTATTTCTTGCAAAGGTTGAAATCAATTTGTAAAACTTATTCTAAACTAGTGCAGATATGTTTTGAAACTTTCATTGTAAATGTCATGGAACAATGCTGATACCAACATTTTGGACAGCTTTTTACATGTACTAACAGTACACAAAATCTGAGGAGATTAGCATCTCACTGCAAAACTAAAGGCAGATGACAAGGCTTCAAATAAATTACAGCAGCATAAATCTGTTCTGCTTTCAGGTCACTGAGATCTCTGGACACACCCAAGCCTTGTCTTTGTTTTTTATTATAGGGAAAAAGAAGAAAAATTCACACAAAGGTGCTGCATACAGGAGTTTCCAGATCTTAGAGTAGTGAGTGTATATATGTATATATGTATATGTATATATATATATATATATATAAAAAATGCAAACACAGTAATTGCCAGTCAGACAGTCAGACTTGTCTATCAGAAGAGATTTGTGTTCCTTCAGGGGACTGAAATGTCCTTTAGTACCTCATAGTTTTCAAACATAAGTGTCAAAAACTGTGCAAATTGGAATCTACAAGTTTTAACAGTCTAAATTTAGATTTGTCTGATCTCCTCAGTGCAAATTTTACCTCCATTTTGCTTGCAACCCCAGCCTACAAACCTCCGTCAAAACTACCAAACTGAAAATGGAGTAAGATAATAAAAATCAGAGCAGGAAACTGTTCTGTGTCTACTCCCTAGCATGGATCCCAATTTCTAGGATCCCTATTCCTTTTTCATAAATTCATGTCCAAGACACCCCACACTGCAGCTGAGTGTTAGAGGTAGCCAAGTGTGTTGGCCAGCAACTTCACCGCAGGATGGGATCTTCAGAGCAAACACATGCTGGGCTGGCACTTACTGTTAATGGGACAAATTCTCAGTGGTCAAACACCACCAGCTCTAATGGAGCTACATCACTGATGATTTGGCCACATTATTGTGTTCTTTCCTCTGCTGCTTCCTTGACCACAGTTTAAGTCTCACCTTTTAGTAGAAAATTTCCACTTGGAAAAAATCCAAGCCCTGTTTCTAAGGAAAGATAAGGACTGTGGTGTTAAATGGTGTGAAAATAAATCATCTTCCCTCAGTACTTCCCTCAAAGTCTCACTGTGCCTGTTAGAAGACCAAATGATACCTGTGGTAAATATCTCAACTTAACTATGGCCTGTGATGGATACACATAAAGCGGTTCATGCAGTTTTTATAGAAGGCAAAAAGATATATATTTAAAAGAGATTTAACAGTGGTGTGCCAAGTTATACGTTCCATAAAATACTGTTTTATGGAATACGCTCAGGTCATCCCAATGGGGAGAAAAATCATAACTATTTTTCCTTGCTTTGTTTTGAAACAGTAAATATTTTCACCCTGAAAATCATTAAAGTGCTCACTATATAGAGATTACTTATTTCAGCAGCCATAGTTAAGCCACATTTATACTGTACTTCATCCTTGTATTTATCAATATTCTACAAAAAGCTGCCTGTTCCTATGTAAGATCACGCTTTATTAATCTATGCTGAAAAATACACATCTCATGTTTGGCAAAAAAATTAGTCAGGTAATCACTCAACAAATTGCACCATATTTCAGAATTGTCCACAGATATCAAAAAAACACTTTATCCCTAAACATGATTTAGCCCATGTCTCCTTGTCTCAGCAATAAGAGATTTTTTTTAGGTACTTCCAAAAGGGTTTCTCTATCACAATTCCTAGTCTAACACACCAGGAAGATAATACATTTAATGTTATCACTCAGGAAACATCATGCCTTATACCAGTAAACCAGCACTCTCAGGGACAAAAGGAAGGGGGGAAGAGCCCTTAAACCTTTAAAGACATGCCAAATAAATCTCATTATTATAAGAAACTTGGCATAATAAATGAGCCTTTGATAGAAGCAATATTTCACTATGGACACTTGCAAACTCTGTAATAAAAATCAATTTAGATTTTCCAAAAGACTATTACAGAGTGGATATGAATGGAATTAAGGACAGAAGACTATTAAATCCTGTCTCTAATACATTTGAAAGAGCAGAACATCATAAGTTGAGTGTAAAGCAAGTGTATAATGGATTTATCATGTTTACCTACTCATAGCATCAAACTGCTTGGAGAAGAAGTCCTCTTGGAAGCCAAATCAACCAAGAAAACTGCACAAATAGGAGTATTTTGGGGAAATGACAGAGTAATTACATTGCATATCATAGTGGCGCTTGGGCAACAAAGATTTTTTACAGCACATACTCAATGGTCTCAGGATAAACATGCTAATCAAGGTTCTTTAAGCAAATTTTTAAACAAATTTTCTTTTGTCATGAAAATAAAAATAAAAGTAATAAATCATTGTTTTGCGGCAATATTCCTACTTGTTCATAGCTGAGGATGTTTTTATCTGGCAAAAAAACTAAAATAACATCACATTGAGTAGAATGTATAGGCTTGTACGAAAGCATCACAACACAGAAGCAGAAATGTCTCTGTGCTCAGGTTCAAATTGAACCTCTGTGGGAGTTCAAGTGCAAGTTATGTAAAACTCATTGGTTAAAGCCTACACTTGCACATTACTACACAAAGCACAAGTGAAAACAAAACTTGCACTATCAGTTCAGCACCAGAACTTCCCAAGGCTAGCCAGTCCTGCAAGCCTCCTCAGTCTTTGCATCAGGAACTATAGGAAACACCAAGGTACCGTGGATTACAGAACCACTATCCTAGAACCATGTGATTGGAAAATACTGTGCTTCAGTTAAGGTCTTGCCAAATCCCAAACTGACACATGCCCAAGGGGCTAGACTTAGCAAACCACCTGGAGACATCTTCATGACTATGAATTTTTTCTTCAGAAACCACCAAGGCCACATTTGAAAGATCCCTAGCGTGATTAAACTCCATGGTGCAACCTGGACCAACAGAATTTGAACATGTCCAAGCAGATATTTCTGCTCCGGTTTTCCCTTACCCATTCCTCTGGTATTGAGTATCATGCCTTGCTTTGTGCCTCAAGGCTTCAAGTAAAGTTACAAATCTAGCCTGGGAATCAGTCTTTCCTTTGCTAGGAGAAATTTCAGAGCCTGTATTTGCATACAACCTGGAAGAATACAGTCCAGATCAGGGTATCTCCACAGTATCCCCTACTACAAGATGTATACTAGACCCTTCCCTGAGACCAACAGCCAAGAGATAACCTTGGAAAAGCTTTCAGAAGGAATTTGGTATACCTGAGTCCTCTCTGGGGAAGGAGTAACCCAGGGGACCTGCTGCAGATCAAAGCTTCCAGCCATGATTGCTCTAAGTCCAAGATATGCAACAAAGTGCACAAAAAAATGTTCTCATATGAAGTTTGTAGAAATAGGGGTGTTTGAAATGTTCATGTCAAAATCAAAACCAAGCTGAACTTCTCTAGTTTAAAGCTCTGCTCCACAGCCAAATAGAAATATAAGTCTGTCATACATAAGCATATCATGTGTGAATGAATTCTGAATTATTTAAGCTGGCTTACAAATTTAAAATGAAAATCAAGCACCCCTGTGCAAAAACTAATAATAGTGTCTAAAGTTTCACAGAAGCAAAAGCTTTACTTCCGGAAACTTGGAAACAGCCTTCAGTATTTTTGATTCTTTTTATCACCTCATGATGAACAAATCCGTTTGATCTTTAATAAACCCAGTTGTATTTTCCACAGTTTGCATGACTGACAATACTTAAAAAAATAAAAATCAACTTCAAATACACCAAGCTCAAAATAGAATTTTGGAGAAGATCACTTTTATATGGAAGTCATCAAATCACAGAGAAGACTGTTTTTGCAGCCTGTTGTTCTCCAGGGCTTGTTCTTTGAGCAACTTTTCCAAGAGCAACATTGGTTCTGTTTGCAATTCATCTCTCCAGTGAGCATTTTTAAACTTGAAGAACTGGGCGGGGGGGGGTGGGGGGAGATGAGAGGCCAGAAAACAAAAATGTGGACACATTTAAAGCAGGGGTCCTACAGGAACGAGAGGGTTCAGCTTTGCGTGCATGTGAACGTATTTCAGATTTGAAGGAAGTCTCACTTACAAGGCAAAACCGCTGGCGGTGTGAATTATACAAGCCCAACTTCCTCCAGTTTGGCAGGGCTGTGAGAGCAACCACTGTGGTTTGACTCTCACTGATAATAGCCGACCCTCCCTGCACCCCCTGAAAACTCAGTGCTCTAAAAATAAGAAGGAAGCAAAAGGAGAGCCATTTCCCTGCCAACGCCAGTAGCTGGGAGGCCTGGAATGATGCCATTAGATACCCTGCTATTTATTGCCCAGTTCCACCCCATAGGAAGCTTGAGGAAGTAGTTGCCAAAAGAAAAAAAGAGGGGAGAAAAATAAACCTTCCTGTTTGGCTTAACATTTGACAGGACAAAGTCAGATAATTCTAGCTCTACATTTTGCACGTTCTTGCCCACAGTTGTTTTCCTCCAGAGGTTCCTTCTGAAAACAAACAAGGATTTTTATACATCACTGCTTTCAAAGCAAACACAGGAAGTATCTTCTCCAGTCTCCTTTGCTGCTTCACACCCTCTTCACTAGGCACTTTCATTCTGGACAGCACAAAACCAGGAGTATTTAGATATATATACTCATCAGTTCAGTTTCCTTCAAGAAATAACATTTTCATCAATAATAAAACTTTTGCAAGTTAGTTGTAGTTTTAACAAGTTGTCTCAAATCAGAGATGTGACTCTGGGGGAAGGAGTGGGAAAAGAACAATTAACTGAAGAGAACACTATTTGTTATGTCCTCTCTGTCCAGATCAGAGAGGATTCAAATTGGTATCCTGTCTGCCCAAGGAAGGTCATACCTGCAAGGCTAGAAAGGTATTTCAGCACCTTTTCCTAAAGTTGTTCACTTTATTTAAATTAAGGATTAATTAAAAGGATCAAGACAAGCTACCACCTGGTGGAGCTAAGCTAGTCACCTAGCTCAGGCTCTCCAAAGCCTGCCCCTTTGAGGAGTTACAACTTATATCAGAAATTACAATAAAATAGAAAAACTTTCAAAACTGAGATTAGGTGAGTGTCTGGAGACCTATTTTAAGTGTCTGGTCCAGACTGAAGCTGGCTAAGAAACAGTCCTGATAGAGCCCAGTTCCAGTGCAGAGGCAGTCCAAGCAGTGATGTAGAGGGGTAACCACCCACCTTCTCCAGCCAGACCACCAGTCTGAGTGATCAGGACTGGGCAGATTGAATCCTGCCTGACCCACAGCATACAAACATGCCACACGACAATAGAAACTGCATATGGTGGGAACATGTGAAAATGCATCATTAGGACGGGTTGGGAAGCGTGTTTCTTGTCCTGCTAACATTTTTAGGATTACAGTAACAAATTCTTCTGCACCAGGACACAAAAAAGGAGACAGAGTGGGAGATGCACCCTCCAACCCCTCCTCTGAAAAAGAGGCATCCACACAGGACAGCCAAAAGCCCAGTAGTCAGAGCTTGTAACACTGAAGGAACAGGAACCTGAGAATCAAGACCTCATGTTTGGCAGGCACATCTCCCACATTCCCAGGAAAAGCTTTACCCTCCGGGGTATTGGCTATTCTGAGCTCTCTGCTCTGGCTTTCTACAGGAACTCGGTGCCAGATCACAGAAATTTTTCCACGCAAAAGTTTCATCCAAAGGGACAAGTTTCCATGAAAAGTTTTGATGAAAAAAATGTTTTCTTGGAAAATTCCTAGCAAGCTCTAATCTTCACGTTAAATCATGGCCATGGATTTACAGCAGTGTGCTGCACACATGCTGATTGGAGCCTAGTAAAACTGTACTGAGCTCTGGTTCCCCCTCCAGCCCTCCTCTGGGACATGTAAAATCTTGCATCCTGTGGGTCCTATATAACCTCCTGGTCAAAAATGCAGTACTTTTTCTGTTCTTTTTTGTTATTAATCAAACTCCTGTTATTTCTCAGGAGCAAAGCATCAAGACCCGAGTTTTTGTAACTTTCCGTTTTGTTTTCACGTAGTCACACCAAGCGATTCCCCCATCAGGGATCACCTCAGATGTCCTCCCTGAATGGTGTGGCACAGACTTTACAGGCACAGAAGGTTTTCTGTTACTTGCAAAGGGTTACAAGCAGCTGAAAATTCTTCCCTTGCTCCCTGTTGTTTTGGAAAAGCTTTGCCATCTTTGAAATAAGCGGGGACAGTTGAAAACAGCAATGAATCTCCCTCCAATGCAGTGCACATATCATGGAAGCTGCCTTTGTAAATGCAAGTGTTTGAATTGCAATTCTCAGCTTTAATAGGATTTCTGCTTGCATAGAAATTAAGTTATATTCTCTTGGCAGCTTTCAGTTTCAAGAGGAAATGACATCTTTCTTTCATGAGCAGTAAAGATCAGGAGGCAGTTTAGCCCCCCACACCTCAGGTTTTTAGAAGGTTGTTTTCCTGCTCTTTCCAAAAAGCCTGCAACCTTGCCACTCACAGTCCCATTATTTCCTTCTTTCAAAGGACAGCACTGAGGATTCAGCACAAAGCCACCTCTGATTGCATGTCATCCATATCAGAAACTCCAGATCCATGTTAAATTTGGGCTGAGGTACAACACAGTTGTCATACTGGCAACTAAAAAACTTATGAAAATCATACATTTCTACGTGCAACAGACAAAGAACAGACACTGATGGCTAATCTGGCTTGAATTATCTCATATTTGGTGTAGGCCAAGTGCAAGCACGTGGACAGTTCCTCTGGAGCAAGTGCTGCGCAGTAAAATGTTATTTCACAGCAACTCATCTGCATGCTAAACCTCTTCACTTGGAGCTATGGCTCAGTCAAGACACAGTGTCGACCTGACCTTGACAAGAAGGAGCTGAAGGATTGTGAGCCTTCAGTCTCTGAGCAGAGATTTCTTCCTGGACAGGTATTAAACCCAGGAATGTTCATTTTTAAATATATCCCTCAAAAGTCAGTGTGCATGTGAAACATACCTAAGAGGGGGAATATACATGGGAGCTATTCAAGTTTCACATATAACTAACACCACTAACTCCACACAGTTTTCTCTTGCTTGAAAATAATCGAGGCTTGTGTTGCCAAAGCTTCAATCCCGATTCTCTCCCAGCACTAAACCCTGAGAAATCAGTGACAGTAAAGAGCTACTACAATACGCATGTTACAGATGTATATGGTGATTGCCAATGGATTGTGGCACCTCCCAATTTCTGTACAGTACAATCGAATATGGAAAAGAAAATAATATTTTCCTCTAAGCCTCTTTTCCTTATGCTGTCAAAACATCAACTACTCCGCCATCTCACCCTCCCTAGCTGAGAGCACCCTGCACTTTTACACTGTTTGTACTTGTTCTGCTTAGAATCCAATTTCCTCTGGTGATCTGCATGCAGGCAAATATTGCCCAGGGCACTAATGTATATTTGTTCTTCTTGAATTGCACACAGAAATATTGTTGCTATGCGGCAAGCACAAAACAATCCTGAAGTCACCTGACATCCTCCATCAAACATTTAGGAGTCATCAAACTTAATTTCCCCTTTGTGCCATAAAACACCGAGAGGAAGCTTTAATAGATTGTATTATGTAACGGTTCTATAAAAATAGCAGGCCAGCACTGGAGCACTTCCTTCCTGAGGCCCAATAACCTATGCTGAAAGGATACACACTGGTTTCCCTAGCAACCATGAGAGATGACACTAGGGGAAAAACAGCAACAAAAGGACCATTTTTTGCTTAGTAAAATAAGGTCTGGCTTCAAGCTTGTGATACAGTGAATACAGAGTGCCTGACAGAGAGAGAACCGGTTAATAATTCTGCTCAGGTCCCAGTGACCTTGCAGGGATGTTAATGCTTTTAATTTCTTCTTCTACTGCCTATGAAAAAAAAAAACCAACAACTAAAAAAACAAAACCACAATAGCAAACTCACTTCAGCAACTACTAAAGTTTTAAATCTTTTTAAATTAAAAAAAAAAAAACAGGAAAAGAAAAAAAAGACATTTGCTGCAGGACTGTGTCAGAGATTGATCTGACCTCCTAGCATTTCCGCATTTCTCCCCTCCTCTTGCATAGGTCTCAGGATTTTCACTTTTTGGTTCAAACGACTCCTTTCTATTTCCAAGACTGCCATGCTTAGTACTCCATTGTCCAGCAGACAGCTGTTTTCAACACAGGACCTTTGCAAGTAACCAAAAAGACGAAATCAACTCCCTCCCCAAAAAAAAACTCACGGCGATACAACACCACACTAAAGGCACAACTCAATGAGCTAGAACACTCAACAACAAGATCATCTCTCCTGCCTTATTCATCCCTTCCACAGCCCCACTCTCCTACAGGGAGCTGGAGAGAAAAGTGACAAAAATGTTTTTTGTTTCAGTCCAACCATAAGGGCTGGAAGTTTCCTTGTGGCATAACCACATGAGCTTATTCTTGTCGCCTTCAGCTCTCCCTGGGCAATTTTTAACCCTTGCTTGTTGCAAGAGTTCCTGCGGAGGCAGCTCCCACACCAAGTTGCTTTCTTCACTTGCCCCTCAGAAACCTCTGGCACATTAGGGTATTACACAGCGCAGTATCAGTGGGCAAAGGCATGTTTTTGAGAAGATTAAAAAAACCTCAGTTGTTTTCTCTACAATCTGGAAAGCAGCTGTCTAAGGCTCATTTCCAGCCTTTCTGGAAAATTCCCTCCCTCCTCCTTCTCAGTCAATAACGGGAGGCAATGCATTTGAACAGGAAATGTAGTGGCACATAACTCTCCTGCTGAGCACCTCCACCATCTTGAAGCGATCCCGGGCTCCTCACGCAAACGAGAGAAATGTAACATGTCCTGCTGAGGAGGAAGCCCAGGAACAGAGACACTACTCTACAGCAGCAGGTATCCTGGCTGGAATGCTATTCCTGTCATTATAGTTCCCTTGCTAAAAGCGTGTCTTCGGTCTTCAAGTGGATATTTGGATATTCCTCTTCATTTCCTCTTGGAAGTGAAAAGGTGTTTGCTGTGGCTGTATTTCAGCGGGGGATTAAGTCACCCCTACGTGTTACCTACTTCACAGGATCACACACGTTCCTTTAGACCTGTTCACACCGGGTAAAACTCTCCCCTACACACAAGGCCAAGGCATTACATAACTATTTAGGAGGTTAAACAGGATTTGAGGGGTGTGTAAGGCCCTGTAGCTGGATAAATTTCCCTCAAGATGATTTAATTCTGACACACTAACCCTTTCAAACACATATATGAGCCCTTTATGAAGGGTCCAGTTTAGCAGGAAACAGGTGAGAAAAAAATTCTTCTGCCATCTTCAAGGCAGTTTCACGCAGACTCTCTTGTGCACAAATTCTGCCCAATTCTGACTGGGAACTGGTCACCAGGGCACTGGTGCAATGCTGTAAATTTAGCAATGACACAAGACTCCACATCAAGGTAGCAACAGACCACAAGGACAACTGTCACAGAGAAGTTCAGCTCCATTAAATCCAATTGCCCAATGGGATATTCCCTAATCTAACATGGAACAGAGCCTCTGAATAGTGCAGAAGCAGCAGCAGCAAGGGAACCTGGCACAGAATCCCAGGAAGTGAAGAGCCCAGCACCAGCATAGTGCCTGTGTGTCCCCCATGTTCGTCCAGTAGCACAGTTGGTAGGTAGGGAGGCAGATGGAGTAAGCCCTCAGGTGTCCTACAGCTCCTGCTCCTACCTGAGAGCTGCTAGCCCAGCAGTCACTTTTGCTGACTTCCTTGCAGTCTTCATTAACTTGGTGAGAAAACCCTCTCTCTATCAGAAATGCCTTGCTTGCTGCCAACGGAGCAGCCATTAACAGTGCCCGCTCCTACTCCTGACAGGATGCCAGCTCAGGCACAGTTTACTCGCAGCCCAGTTACTTAGTTACTATGCTAATTAAGCACCTAAGTAGGTAGTGCATTAATGTGTCAGGATTTCAGCAGTTAGTATGAGCTCACTGGGCATTTCCACTTCCGAGTCACAGCAACCAGCATGGGAATAATTAAACCAGCTATAAATGCCTCCAAACATAAGGCTCATGTAAGACAGACTGTTTGTCTGAATTTTAAGGGCAAAAGCAAACAGCATATCCTCCTCAGAATATTTTAAAACAATAAAGGAGAAGTCATCGTCAGAGAGAGTTAAGCCTACAAAATTACCCCCAATATACTTAAGACAACAAAAATAAAGGGAACATGCAGCAGTCCCGAAGCAAGCTGTAACGAGGTGAAACAGACACCTGAGAGCATGCCAAGGCAGGTCAGTGTTGCCAATTAGAGCATGCTGAACTTGCAGCCACTAGTACCTGCTCAGTGCCCTGCAGACAGACTGCTGGCAGCAGGCTGTTAACATTTAACCAGGGCTCTGGGGCCACTGCAGTGTCTTGGTGAGCCCATGGAAACCTACACAAGCTCCCCGGCTTTAGGCTGCACCTACAGGTTCAACACACACAACCGTGGCACTCTTGGAAGATGACACCAGCAACTTCCTACAGGATCCGTCCAGCCAGGAGCTAGGCCTGGACTGCAACAATTAGGCTAGTACTGATCCTGGCAATGGCAGTAAGAATTAAGGGCAAATATTTTTTACTTTCAAATTAGCCATTTTACCAGTTTACCTATGTAAATTTTATCATTCCACCACACCAGAGAGAATAGGTGCCCCAAAGGCAGGTGAAGCTTTTGATGCTTTTAGGTTTGAGAGAGAGCAAGCTTCCAAAATAAAGTGCATGTCAGGATCAGGTCCCTCAGATTTACATCTTAATCCTTCAGTAACAAGGTCACAGCTGTTTAAAACAGATGCCCCTACTGTAATACTTTCTCTTGTGGAGAAGCAGGTTATGTATGAAAACCTTAGAGCTACCACACTGTCTCAGAACAAATCACCCATCCCAACAGCTTGTCCTCCAGGAGTGGTAGAGAGCGAATCTCTCAGAAGGAGCAGAAGAACTGGGTGAGCACACACGATACCTCCTGGCAGTCTCCCAGCAGCCAAGCATTTGAGGATCAGAGACTTCCTGTGCCAGATTCCTTTTTATCTATTTAGTCACCCTCAATTAATTTCTCTTTCATGAACCTGTCCAGTTGACCTTTGTACCCATAAAGCACACTCTCTGGTTGCTCTAAGTGGATAGACAGGTATCCCTGGTATGTGAGACAGCAGCATTTTACTGCTACTGAAGGGAGGAAACTACAAACCAACGGCTTTTGCAAGGCTGCCTGCTTAACACAGCTTGTGATTTCCCCAGCACTGTCCCCCACCATGCAGGCTACGTGATGGAATCAATGAGGTGAGATAAAGCTGAACATCTCAGTGCTACCAGGTTTGTAGGGACACAACAATTAGAAGCTGGAAAACAATTCAGGATTCAAGGGGGTTTTCTGATGGCTGAAATCAGCCTCTGAAGTACCTTAAAGCAAGCAGGACTTTGCAGGAGCATCCCTATTTAAAGCACTATAAAGGGGCCTCTGCAAGATGCATCAGAGAATAACAGGGAGAAATTCCTCAGCTCCAAATCCACAAGGAAGAAACTAGTGACTGAAATCATCAAATAGAAATCTTTAATTAGTGCCTCACTAAAAGCTTGTTGTGATGACGCATTAAATGAAGACAGGGAAAGAAATGAAGCAGCATAGAAACACTTCAAACATGCTACCATGACTTTGAAGCCAAAGTTCCATCAATTCTCATCACAGCAAGAAAGATCTCATAAGACAAAAATAAACCCACCAGAACCATCAAAGCAAAAGTTACTGTCTCTTGGCACTAGTGAAGTATTCATCCATAACCGTCCTCACTGGTCTGCCAGCAAGAACTGCAGTACTTAAGTCCTACTTGAGCACTGAAAACAGCCTTTAAGTGGCATTGAAGTGAATCAAAGCAACTGTGCAGACCCCTTGGATGGGAAGGAATTCTGTCATCTGTGCTCAGCATCTGCATCTGCTCAGTGGATCACCGTCTGTTACTGTGTGCAGCAGCTGAGCAAAGTACCTTTCCCTCTGGAGGCTTTTTCCATAGTGAAATTGAGGCATCACCTAAGCCAGTCCTCTGATCACAAAGAATCGCTATCCCAGTTAAACAGATTCAAAATTAACCCAAGAAGAAGGAGGAACTTGAAGAGTCTTTTTAAAAAGCTTGGAAGATCTCTAAAGGGAAGCTCACAGGAAGACAGATTCTTAGGAAGACCTCTATTTTATTCATTCTGCATTAAGCAACTTGGAGTGTAAATCAGAAATGTACAAACCAGGTCCCAGAGCAGCTACAGTATTTAAAAAATAAAAACAAACAAACACGTCAAAAAAACCCAGACACTTAACAAGACTCTCCTGAGAATAAAACCATGGAAAATTACCTAGCATCTTCAGTCTCTTGCCTGGAACACAGACAGAGAATGCTTTTGCTGCCTGCAAAAGCACAGAGAAGGAAAGGTCACGATCTCACCCTTGCTCTGCACCAGTGCACACACTTCATTCCTGGTAGGGATGCTTGTGCTGTCTCTCTGATTTACACTCTCCGGAGACTCCTGGAAGGAGTGGAGTCTCTGGAATCCTGTCTGAGCCAGCCTAAGCACTGTAAGGATTCCTAGAGCGTGTAATCCAGGAATACCATCCCCTACCACGCCTCCAAAAGCCGTGGACAAGTCTTCTACATGCAGATATTCACAGTCTCTAAAAACAGAAATCCTTATGCCTGTACGCACATCTCACCACCACATATTAGTTTCTATCACTGGAAGTGTTGAGGAGCCTGCCAGTTACAAGGCACACTATGAATCAAACCTGAAATAGACAGAGAAGATAATGGAATTTTTTTTTTTAAAGGCAAAATGAGATCTTATCTGCCCAGCAATGAGAACTGAGTCTACCTAAGTCACAAAAAAGTTCCATGTTCCTGCTGCTCTCAAGTATAAGCTGTACTCCAAGCAGATCCCGTGCTGTTAGCTGTTACTTCCTTCAGGCAACTACTGTAGGGAAGTTAATTCTGTTTCCAAGTCACATCTTCAGGGCTCCTTTTGCATGTTTGCTGTCAGGCATCCAGCACATCAAGGCAAACATTTGGAATAAAGCCTTGGGTGCAAGCCACGTTTGTTGCTAAATAAACAAAGCCAATGCTACAAAAAACAATCATGCTTCAAGGTATAAAGCAACAGGGTTTTTTGGCCGAAGAAACACCCAGCTCCTCATTGTATCCCCATCTGGGAAGATACCTGGGCAAGCGATCCCACTGCTGCCTGAAGCACTGATAAAGGCCAAAGGCTGGGAGCGGCCAGGAGAGGAGATAAGCCATTGGACTGACCTAGCAAATCACACCCTTTGTTCAGCTCGTTTCCTGGGGATTTGAAACAGCTCTTCCCATTCTCTCTAAACCCAGATAAATAAAGAGTGATGGCTTTAGAGCTTTTCAAGTGACAAGAGCAGGAGGAAAGACAGGCCTATAGTAACAGGCTTTAACGAGGGTGCTATCAGCTGACATAGGGACCTGTATATTGGCTTATTGAGCAGATTCCTCTCACAAACAGTGACAATAGCTTGTTCCCTCACATACAGCTCCAGCAAAGCTTTAGTACTTCCTACATCCATGTTCCTGACTAATTAAAACAAAACAAAACCAACTCTACCACAACCAAAAAAGCCAACACCATCCTGAAAAGGCCAGCCTATAGCAGAGGACTGGGCAGGGGGGGGAAGAGATTAATTTTCAGGGCTGTAACCCCCTCATAAGTCTTATCTGGTTTCAAGTATCCAAGTACTGAAATTTCAGTTCTTACTGGTGCTACACCACCAAAAAAAGAGTGGTGCTACTTGAGCATTCTGAAGGACTGGAAATGGCATAATTGAGCTGCAACACATTCACAGAAATATTATTTGCACTTTTTCTTCCAGATGTTCCCACACCCTCCATCTAAGCTGAACAGAACACCCACAAAAAGGTTTGTGGTTAGGGCAAAAGTAAACTCATTATCAAATTTCTCTAAGACTGTCCTGGATGTTTACATTGTAAGAGGAAAATCAAATTTTATGCATCTGATTATGAACACCACACATCTTAAAGTAAACATGGCCAGCCTGATTTGGGACTAGCCAGGACAGAAAACGTTCAACAACTGTAGAAAGAAATGTATTTAACGCGGGGAGTACTGTAAATGAACTCTAAATTCTATCAGCTTATTTTCACAGTTCTTATTCACTGGAAACAGCCCTGGTCTTTAGTTTGGTTCCTTTAAGTTCAGCTCTTGTCTGAATGTTTTGTGCTCAAATATAACTGTACTGACAAAAATGGGTGCAATGTTCCATACTTCTCTACAGATGGATAAGGAATTCTCTCTCTATCATGCTTCTGACAGTCCCTCTGTGCAATTCAACAGGTGTATCAAATATTTCCAGTTATCCTCTCACAGTCATAAAAGCAGAAAAGAAAATTAAGGGCAAAAATTTAAATACTACAGCTGGAATACAGAAAGCTGAAGTTATTAATAGATTTTGGACAAAATATATAAAATGAGTTTTGTAAAAGTGTGGAAGAAATGAAGTCAGTTCTAGACCAAAATGTGTGTGTTTTGGGATTTGATGGGTTTTTTCCTTCTAGGACTCAAAAAAAAGACTTCTTACTATAAAAGAGGTTTCACAACTTTAGGCCAGAGCAGTCAAGCAGACAAATACATACATGATGGCCACCAGAATTCCTAGTAGCTTCTACCAGAATATATATCAGCAAACGGTGTCCAAGATTTCAAGACAAAGGGATTTGAGTCCCAGCAGTGAATGGCTGGTCTGTTCCCAATGAAACACAAAATCTACCTCTTTTCAGAGTTTGACCAGGAACACATTTGAATGAAGTCAGTGGAGAAAAGGTGTCCCTTCAATGTATCTGCCTACTTTGAAAGATCTGAAACCAATAAGGATCTCAACAATTATTCTAGGAAATAGGTATTTTCTCCAAGCGCTTTTGTTGCTTTAAACAAAATTGTTAATTTTGCTCAACTTTGAGATTCAAGTAAACTAAAAACCTCAGAATTATTCTCAGGTCAAACCCATGAGATCCAAAGAAAAAGGACTAATTTCACATAGTTTGGTACTGAATCATGTGGTAAAGCTGGACTCACACATTAGTTTTTAGGACAACATATTTACCCAAGATTGGATAAACAAAATCTGTGAAGAATTCACCCACAAGTGCATTTTAAAAGAGTTTATTCTTGGCACAGATGGGGACAACTCCCATCAGCTTGAATGGAAAACTCACCTATTTATGCCAGGAGTGACTTTGTTCTCCAGCACCTGCAAACACACGGCAGAGAAGCAGCATTCCCATGGTGAACTGAAGGTACATACCTTTGCGAGGTCACTCTTTTTGATGAGGTGAACAGCAGTGGTCACCCAGGATGTGGGATGTTGTGTTTTCAGAGATATTCAGCAGCCATATTTAACCAAAAAAGAAGAGCACTCCTTCTGTCCATCTTAAGGACTTGTTTGGAATTATAGAGACATATGGTATTTTTAGAGGCTGAAACAAACTGACTCACACTCACCACTGCCAATTGAGAATAAGGCACATTTACTGATGTAACCAATGTTCCACTTCAATCTGCTTTCCCATCAAACCTCAACATTTTATTTTAGCTGCAAAAAGGTTTATTAAAACCCTGTAGCCGCATGATAATTCTCCCAACTAAGAAATGCAATGCAAAGCTCAAAAAACCCAAACCTATGCAGCTGCACTCATTTTAAAAATCATCCTAAGTTGCATAGCATTCCACAGAGTTCATATTTTATTGTGCTGTTTAAATGAACAGAAAAACAGTTGTTCCTCTCATTATTTTTTTTTTACACACCCAAAATCAAGGAATTATGGGGTAATATCTCCAACTCTGTCACCAAACCCACTTTGTGAATTCCTTTTGCTGTCCTTAACTGGCAGAAAATAATGATTTGTATTTGTCCTACAACAGCACCTTCATCCTCTTCCCCACAAGCTCAGGTTTTCTGTTATATGAGTTAGACACAGCTGACAAGCACATAGCTGCTTACCCACCCATTTCAGCAAGAGCTGGAAGTTTGAATCCTGGAAAGTGAACTGCATGGGGGGTTTAAAACTTGCTAGATGGAAGATGATGAACATGTTGTATTTATCAGTTGGTTGCAAAGATACCTCTTACACATGAAGCAGTATCTTTGCAAGAAGATACCCAAGAAAGGGTATTTTAATTTTCTCTGTGTTCTGCTCCCAGTGAAGCAGCTGAGTGAATGACACACCACTTTTCTCCTAGATGACAGCAAACAAAAAGCACAGGAAAAATTTATACTGTAGTGAATCACATGCATATTTTGACCGGTGGAAGCTCTGCCAGAGAATGGAAAGAAAGATTAATTTAGTTGGTTTATCCCTTCCTTCGACTTCCACGCAGACTAACACAGTGCCTCCTCACAAAGGCTGCCCACAGCCTGGCAAGGCTCCAGGCAGGCACTGGTGTGTGCCGGCTGTGAATCAGACAGCACTTTGTCCCGGCCAGGATGTGGTCTGCCTTTGTAACGAGGCCCATGCAAACGGGCGCCCATCAGCCCCTGCAGCCCGCTCTGGCAAACACCACTTGTCCCTTCACTAGACATAAATGAACTGTAACTACCTCAAAGGAGAACAAACAATATAAGAAAAGAAGGGAAAACATCCAGATTTAACCAGATTAACGATAACGGCTCTCCGGAGGGAAGGCTCCCTGAAGAGGAGTATTCAGGGACTTGTTAGCAGCCATTAACCACGTTTCTGGTTTGTGATGTGCCACGAAGTGAAAAGTACAAATCTATGACTTCCCTTGTAGAAGAATTTAGGGAGGATTATTAGCTTCACAGAAGACAGATCAGTCACAGCATAAACTGCTGCCCTAAACATTTCATATTTGTTTTGCATCCCCAGCATCCTGCTAAAAATAAGTGACAGGAAAAAATATCTGTGCTGGGCTTGGAAGCAAATGCACAGCACCACCACGACCATCACCATTCCTCTGCTGCACTACATACTTGTTATTCATCTTGAGCCCTTATTTTTGTCGTTTCACTTAAGCCTCGAACACATGAACTTCAGAAAAACTGTTTCTTATCAGAAATTGCTATTGCAATGTTTGTATTAAGAGAAGGAGAACAACGAACAGTAAGGAACTCAGAGATTTTCCTCAAACTTTCTTACCTTAGTCCTGCCAGAATGCTGTTAATGCATGATCTGGGAAGAAAGATCAACAGAATTTCCGCTGTGTCTCATTTTCAGGGATGCAGGACTCCATTTCTGAAAGTAGAGAGATTAGGGTGACTGAAATCTGAAGTACTGATACTGTGCTGAGAGAATGGGTGCTGACAGCAAGCTCTTAACTCATCAGGTCTTGTTGAATGTATTTAAACTCAGTCACAGAAGCAAAAACCCCATGAAAGCAGCAAGAAACAAGGAGCAGCCAGACTGGCCTCTCTCATGATTAACACAAGATAACCACCTCTATCCCTCTACAGACTCCATTGCCTTGACTAGAGAAAACACAGTTTCAAGGGACTATTGGACCCAGATATATCATGTTTGGATAGTGGTACTCTGCACCAAATTAAAGCTGTGTCTAGGCAAGTGCAGCTGACACGGAAATAAAACTCCTCTCAGAACCCTGAGCTGTTCAGCAACTTAAATATTGGTACCCAAGTGTGAAAGACTCCAGCTCCTCCTCACAGGTCTCAGGCACAGGATAAATCATGCAGACAATAAAAAGTAGAATAGTTAAGTATGTTGGACCCATCATATTTGCAGCATCCTCAGGCAAACAGATTCCTAGTCCATCCTGACCTCATTGCAGAACATGCTTGAGACCACTCCTACTAAACCTCTTCACCAAACTTCAAATCAGCAAGGTGATACAGCCACCTTTTATGTGTCAAGCAATAAAACAGAAACTAATACAATTTGGGCTATTCCAGAAAAAAAAAAACCAACCTTGCTCTTTCTAACCCTATTCTTACGGAATGGCATCAGTAAGAGCTCCCCAACATTAAGCAGAGATCAGTTAGCAAACCCTGTGCCAATAATTTAATCAAATTTGAACCTGTGGTCAGCTCTTCCTTCTTCGGGAAAACTGAAGACTCTCCACCGTCCACAATTTTTAAAATGGAGATTCCCCAGCTGCAGAGACAGACTGTAAACTGCATCGAAATTACACTGAAAACATCCATCAACAGGTGCTTGGCACAAGGCAGCTCTCTGCTCCTGGTTTGGGAAAGAGCTTCTCCCACCAGGAAGGGGGTCTAGGGCACAGCAATGAGAGGCCCTTCCCTCCAGGTTGCTCAGTACAGAAAGGGCTCGACAGTGCCTTCCTTACTGCTCAGTCAATGATTTGGGCCATCTTTATGTACTAAAACCTCATTGCTTGCGCTGCTGTTGCAGCTGAGGGTCAAGTCAGGAACGGATCCAGCAAAGCCTGACACTATTCCAGGGCACTCTGAATTGGTGCACTAAGAACTGTTGTGACAGAACATCTAGCCAAACCTCTTTTTCAATTTCAGTTATACTGGGGTCATACAATATACTAGAACAGCCTTCCAGAAAAAAATTATCTTTAGGGTTTATAAATCTTACTTATGTGCTTACAAATCACCTGTACCTGTCTACAACGACTCCAGTTTGGCAACAACACTTGTCTGTGTTATTGCACAGTCTCCAGGTACTTCTTGGTTCTCGTTCTCTTTCAAATGCTTTTGTCTCCCTGGAGCACCACCCCCTTCCCCAGCCAGTTCCACTCTGCTCCTAATGGAGATCAGGTTAAATTTACAAAGTGTTTTTATCCTAATTACAAGCCTTTCAGCTGGTACCTTGGTCTCAGCCTCAGCAGGAAATGATATGCAAAATATACTTTCATGCATCTGACAGTCCCCAAAACTACCGGTCATATAAATTCTGCCAATTTACTCTAATTAAAGCTAAGCAGTGTCGTGTGTGCTTAAACGGTCAATCTGTCTTGAAGTAATTATACCTGAAAGCAGGAATACATCAGTTTCCTTCTCCTGGAATTAAACTCAGATGGGGCAGCTGAGAAATAGGCAAGGGACATTTGCTAATGATTAGATCCAAATCACATCTCCTTGCAGTGCTCTTACCAAGTACAAGCTGCTGCATGGATGCTGATGGATTTGTGGAGGAAGGAAGCAGATGGTACAAGGCACTTGTCAACACAGAGCTGCCTACACGAGACTTTCTCTCACACCCAGTGCTGCAGAGGCTCGTGCTCTGAAGCAGTGCAGTAGGGAGGCAAAATGAGACTCTGGGAAAATGTAAAATATATACTATGCTTGCAATCAGAAGAGCCAGCAGGCAGAGCTCCTGGTGTGCTGGAGAACTCCCACCTTCCACGCTGCCATGTCAAAGATGTCTCTTGATGGTCCTTTAGAAAAGACCAAAGCTGACTTTCTAGAAATAGCAACAATATTGACTCAGTTAGGAAAAGATGAAGAGGCTGCATTGCTCCATCCAAATCCTCCTTCCTGCTCTTGTGTACAGAGCAAGGAGCACAGAAGGCAGAGAAGGAAAGACAAAAAAAGAAATCATTAACCACTAACCACGCTTACACAACCATATTTTGCTGTGCCACTCAACAGCAGCACGTAACTCCAAATTCCCATAACTCCTGACACAGTGCTCAAAGACTGTTAGTCAGAAGGATGCTTACTTTGGCCCCCTAGGAGCTGACAAATTCCGCTTTATCTCCCTGGGATCTGACGAGCCCATCCTGTCACACGGGAAGATGATTATGAATGACAATGCAATGAGTAACTTCTTAAACAGGCAAAAAAAAATCTGACTTGAATATTCTGCTTAGATTCTCATCCTTTGCTGGTTCACCCATATGTGCTAAGTTTCCCAAAAGGAGAAGGACGCATCACTAGAAGATGAGCAGGAACCAAGTTTACTCCCATTCAGGAGATAATGTCATCAACATATAAAAGCTTATATAGATGCATCACTGAAAGATTAACCTAAATCCATGTTCAGCCTCTGAAACCATAGTTTGAAAGATGCAGTAAACTATGAAAGGACAAGCCAAGGACCTGTGCAACTCTTCAAGCTATCTGAGATTTGTCCATCTTGAAAACAAACTAAAAATGCAGTTTTTTGTCAAGTTTATACTTGCACTCCTTTTACAAGAAATGAAGCTCTGCTCCCTCCTATTATGCCATTAATCATCTTCTTAGTTACACACAAACATGGTTTTATCTGGGTTAGATTAAAATACTCTGAAGGATACCTATTTAGGAGTCAGAATTATTTATTCCTTAATTATGATACAATCCAGCCATACTGATCAGAACAGGCCAGGTCTTTCTATCCCTCTGAACTGGGACCTTTCCAAACTACCAAAACCAGATTTTTTCTGGTGTACCTAAAATAATCTATTGGTACTTTTCTGGAAATAATCTGGGTTTTCAAAATGCAAGCATAAACATGGCAGAAATCACTCCATGACTGAATGTCATAGTTTGTGTTTTGTTAAAATATTCCAGAAGATTAACCTGCTAAAACACTTGGGGGTGGAGGGGGTGCCTTTAAAAGCTGCTTTGGCATTAAAAAGCTTGCAGTATTGGGCACAGAAGAGAAGGGAAAACACAAAACCAAAGAACATAGTTTTCCATTATCAGAACAAGGCAAAGCAGGATCAGCTGCTTTTTGAAGATAATTTGTTGTTGTGAGAGACCTCACATAGTCCCCAAGGCTGCATTTTCCATTCCAGTCTCTCTGTAGAGTGTTGGTTGCAGCAGGACTGTTAATCACTGCTAATTGTGAGGACAGCACTGGGGCAGGAACAACTGTCCCCAGTGAAGGCAGCTGAACCAGCAACTTCATTTTAGCTTCCTTAAGGGCTTTGGATGTTAGTGATTTCAGGTCACTAACAGGAGTGGGTAGGTCAGTGCCTGCCCTAGCAGTGAAGGATTTCAGGACAGTAAACCTATTTTCTTATTTTAGCCCAGCTGGCAACAGAGCAAACTAACTTTTACCATTAAACCTGACCCAAATAGCCTAATCCAAGTGTAAGGCTTTTCAGCCACAGCTGTCTTGCCCTTTAAAAAAAGGAAAGGAAGAAAAGCCAAGTAAATATTCTCTATGGAGACATTTAAGATTCCCTTCCTTCCCCCCAGCAGCAGTAATGTATGTATCTTCATCTTTTGGACTTTTTCCAAAGTGCTTAACTTTGGAATCTACATATTATGCTTGCCACAGCAAGTGTCTCTTTAGACTAACGCTCCTCTCCCATACAGGTCTAAATTCTGTCACTCCTTTTCCCCAGAGCTTGCAGTAATGAGTGGACAGCTTCTCTGCAGCAATTGTGGTCTGTCAGAAAAAACAAAGCAGAGGAAGTATGTATCATTTGGCTGTCTCCTTAATTTTAGTGTAACAATTCCATTTTTAGGTACAGGGAGTCCATAATAGAATGGGCATATCCGAGTTTAGCACACAAAGCTCTAAATAAGACTGCTGCTTTACAAAACCACAGCACAGAATGGCAATTGTTTCTAGCATGGTAACCGCAGTGATTGAGAGATGCCCAAAGTAACTTGTTTTTTAAAGGGGAAACTTCAGTGTGTGGTGGCATGCTCTGAAACCACCGATATAAATGGATTAGGCCGTGAGCACAGCAAACAATAGTCTCATTACTTTGGCTTAGGTCTGTTTTAAGAGAGCTAGAGAGTACTTAAAAAAAAATCTCCTCGGTCCTTCCAATATCACTGGAGGGCTGGGCCGGGGCAGAGATGCTTTCTGCAGGCGCACACCAGGATGCGCTAATATTATCGAGCCTTTTGCTTTGTTGCTGTGCTATTCTTACTTAGCTTCTAATGCTCCATGAATGCATGACTGCTCTTTCCAGTCCACATAACAGCTATATTACTGGAGGTTCCAGCCTGTTGTTTTTCTTCGAAGCTAGGCTTCAGCCTTGGTTAATGTTTGCCCAGAAATATGTAATTGCGGACTTCCTCCTCATAAACCGTTCCAGAGCACAGGCTGCCATCCTTCCATGTTATTATTATCTGTGTGCCTGCAGGCTAGAGCAGGGTGTGCTCTCACATTTGAGAGGAGAGATAACCCTTTCCTTGCAGGAAAGGCACTCAATGCCTTGGATTGAGGCAGCTGCTACTAAAAAGAGGTGACCTGAAAGCTTTACTGGTGTTACTTTCTGCCCTCAGATTATAGAATAAAAATAATTTTAGCATGGGCCTACTAGGTCACAAATAAGTGTAGGGGAGGCTATGTATAAAATCCTAGAATAATTTGGGTTGGAAGTGGCCTTAAAGATCATTTAGTTTCAACCCCTCTGCCAGGGGCAGGGGCACCTTCACTATCCCAGGTTGCTCCAAACCCCATCCAGCCAGGCCTTGGACATTGCCAAGGATGGAGCAGCCACAGCTTTTCTGGGAAACCTGTGCCAGTGACTCACAACTCTCACAGTAAATGGACCTGTTAAGCCATTTAATTCATAGCACTGCATATACTTGTGCTTCTTAATTTTTTTATTTCTGATTATCTGCACATTTTTAAAAAATTCAAGTTAAAAAAAAAAAAAACAAGCTTATTTTCTATGTTTTCCCCATATCATTAAATACTGTCAACTACAGAAGGAAATAAGAAACCTGGAGTAATTTTTGTATTAAACTCAGATTTTGAAACAGACAGTGGGATATTGATTCAGCATAAGCATTTTCTGGAGAAACAATCAGAAAACTGAACACACTTATCTTGATTTTGGGCACAGGTCTTCAGTGCCAGAAATGCAGTATCAGCAATGACAGCAAAGCCCCAGGCACTAGCAGAAGGTAGGTAATTTCAGGATTTACAGTGGTAAACATGCCCCTGTAAAGAAAGCTGCCTGATTTTGAGCTACTGGAATAGATTTAAGAATCTCTCCTCTCCTAGGAATTGCCCACATCTTCCATGGATATCATGAAGAATCCAGGTCACAACCTTTGCAACATTATGTTGAATGACCAGAAGGTTTGTAATGAAACAAACTCAAGAAACATGAGAAATTAAGCAGATGAAATCTCTTCACATACTTTGTAGGCAACAGGTCTTCTAAGGTCTTGCTCAGATCCCCACTGGAGATAGCCTGGCGTGCTTTCCAGTCTTGACATTCCCTCTTTGCCCTCAAACCATCCAGATCTGGGACCTGTCAGAGTGTGTTAAAGCTCACATCCAGTCTATTTGCCTGGATTGCTTCTAAGGAGAAACAAAGGTAAAGTTGAAGCCAATTTGAGCCCAGAATCTCAACCTGATATAGATTCAGGGTATGTCTGGCACACGCACCTAGTCCAGGAATTGGAAAGACCTCCTGGGCGAAGAAATCAGGAATAGTCTAAGGGGTTCACTGTCCCTGAATACACAGATCACAGGAAACAGAGTGGATCAGGCAGAACCTGCACACTAAACTAAACAAACCCATGTCCAGCTCCTCTGCTCAGAAAGATTAGTGAATATCTTGAGTGCAGTGAACTAAAGCAGTACCTCAGGTGGAGGAGTAGTACAGTGAAAAGCCTTCACTTCCTCCCAGATTTAAATTCTTTAACAAGAGCAACAGCTGGGAAAAGTTTATCCATCACTTAAACCAAAAGGTGTCTTTATTTCTGACAACTGCTGGGTTTGAAACACAATGTTTTTAGTAGCTTTCAGATGCCTCTTTTTCCTGAGCTCATTACAAACTGCAGGACAGTTTAGAGAAGGGCTGTGTTCCACATGAAAATGGGATATAGCAGAAAGATATTTTAGAACAGAAAAGTAGTGACAGCTTAGAGAACAGACTTACAGCTACTAGGTTATTTTTGGAAGGAAAGGGCTAAGCAAGTCTCAGGATAGCAAGCCAGAGCTCCAGAGACATTGAGGACAGACTCTCACAGGGAAATTACTGAAGGGCCAAGAGTTTACTCTCAACCAATTGCAATTTGCCATACAAGGGAAGTCACCTAGTCAGGCTGAAAGCACACATGAAATGGAAATTATCTTCTGAATCAGGAGTAGCTTTCCATGACTGACAAACCCATTGTCAGACTAACCCATGTGACAGGCATCCACATGTAGTTATAGCCTGCCCTAAGACATCCCCCAATAAACAGGAATACTTGGTTTAGAAAAACACTCAAAAAAAGTCAATAGCAGTTTGCTTCAGTAAGGAGCTACTCAAAACTGGAAGATGAGCTACAGGACTGGACCCTGGCAAACACAGTATTAAAAAGCAACTAGAGTGGGATAATTTTTGAGCATGAATTCCAACAAAGCCAGCTTGTTGCTAGAAGGTTGTTCAGCTACTGACCATTTGTCCTTGGATTCTTGTTGAAATCAATCCATAAAAATCATATTAAAGGATTAGGCATCAAGCATTTGTGTGTTGATGTGCATAAGAAATTCTTCACTCACAGACTGCTGACCTTACATTCTTAAGAGGATCTTTTGCCCCATAATAAAGTGTTCACTGTCAACAGTAATTCTTGCGCTTCATGCATCTGTTGACAAAGCCTGAACAGGAAGTTTTTGTGCAGGTAAAAGGTTTAAATGCTGTGCTTCCACAAGGCCTTTGTCCAAAGCATGATGTAGGATTTGGACGTTTTGGGGAACAACAAGGTCGTGATATTTATGCCACAAGTGAACTGTGAAACAAAGACATGCCACACATTTACTTCAGAAGCTTGGCAGTTCAGGAATTAAACAGCTCTCCTTGCATATCTGTCCTTCTGTTATCATCTGTATTCTTTAAGCACAGACACACTTCTAGCACAATTATGCAGAATAACTCATGAGCACACAAGAATGCTTATATTATGTCAACAATCCTTGCTTGTTGAATTAATAAATTTAACCTGTACTCATTTTTATAAAAATGCATCATTTCAGGTGTCTGCAACACTGATTTCACAAAGCACTGAAATCACCCCTGTGCATAAACCATGCACACAACACTGAAGGACCAAAATGACACGCCCAACATAAGCCACCTGTGTTTAGTAGGGAGCTCCAAGCAAAGAGATTTAATAGAGACCCTGAAAAAACATGTTCTACAATTGGCTGACCAATTCCCAACCACGTAGATCCAGGGAAGAACTTGGCACAAAGCTGACTCATAGCTGTCTTGTAGGCTGCAGCTACTTGGCCAGAGGAGGAACAAATCAAATTCTCTCACTGCAGACAGGACTGCACTCTCTGCCTTCTTTTTTTCCAACCATGCAGGAATACTGGTGGCCTGGCAGGATTGAAATCCCTGCAGAAACCCATGGGGCAGGCAAGGTCTGCTGTGGTCCCTCACTCACCCACTATCTTCTGTGGGGACAAGGTATCTGACATACTTAATCTTCCCTGTCCCTTCTGGCTGCTTAAAAAATAAAACTCTACTCTGATTTCTCATTGCTGGCATCTCCAGATGTTTCTTTGCTCAGGAAAGTTTCATCAATACACACTAAAGCTCTCTGCAGATGTGCATCATTTTGCATGCCAAAGATTTGATTTCTGCCTGCACTTAAACTAAATGCACTCAGCTACAGCAATTACATCCATTGTATTGGAACTGGTGTTAGGAAAAGCCAACTTAACACAACTTGCCAGCTAGAAATTCTATCTCCAGCCCTCTGCAGACAATTTCCTAGCCAGCCCCTTGTGAAAAAGTCCTGCTTGATGGTAATTGAATTTACTGCAAGAAGATGGAAACAACAAATACAGGAAAATAACAGTGCTTCATATCTTTGGGTAAAATGGAGTGCTTGTGGCTTCCCCAGCTCCACAGCTTGCCCTGTTATAACTCATCTATCAGTCCCAAAAGCATCTTTTACTTTTCACAGAATAGTTTACATTGGAAAGGACTCCTGGGAGGTCATCTAATCCAACTCCCAGCTCTGAGCAGGTCCAGTTAGATCAAGTTGCTCAGGGACTTGTCCAGGAAATAAGAGATTCAGTATTAAAGCACTGGGAAAACCATGAAACATTTCAAGGAAATCACATAGAAAAGTAATTAAAGTCAACATATGGAGCCTAAAGAGAGAGACCCCAAGTTTGACTCCAGTTCCTAGATCCCACTCCTTCCTTAGACCACAGGTGCTGAAACCAAGAGCTTTCTGTTCTACACATAGAGTTAAGAGATCAAGGAAAGATAACAATCACAACCACCCCTGCACGGCACAGCATGGTTTCACCAACTGCTTTCGCATTTTGGGAAATGCACTTTCAGGACGGCTGTCCTATAAATTGAGAGATCAGGTCCTGACCTGATGCAAACCAATGCTTACCAGCCGATACCAACTGGGAAACTGCCTCACAATTTGATTCTGTCAAGAAAATTCTCCGTAAGAAAATCTTGCATCTTCTGTTGAAATGCAAGAAACAAGCAGATTCTACTAGACACCCCCTGGTTCGTACTGAATCACTGCTAGCACATACATTGGAGTTTTACTCAAAAACAAAGGACAGAACACAGGGTAACAAGCGATCAGTCACGTCTGACACGCACACTGTTTCCACAGAATTACTCATCTCTGTGAGGTCTGATAAATGTTAAAGGATTTTTCCTAATTCACACACAGATGCCTTGTAAATAAATGGCAACTATTCATATGACTAAATAGTTACTTCGTAGGAATTTTGACAGAAGAGCTCATGGAGTTTCCAATAATGCCATCCTCAAAACATAAACTACGTGCTTCCCCTCCTTTCACTTGTTTTTCAGGAAATCATATTTTCAGACTTCCTGTGGCTGACACAGCCTGGGTAGGTCAGGCTGTGCTGTATCACATCCCACAGCATGTGGCAGAGTGCGAGCTTCCCACGGTGATGCTCCACAATGCAGCAGGTGAGAGAGTCAGACTGGGAAATGCAGAGCAGCTTTGATTTGTTTCAGTTTTTTCATTCCTGGCATGACATACAGTTAAACAAACTGGCTGCCAAGGGAAATAGGAAAAGGATGCTCTGAGCTTAACTGTGTGGTTAGCACATTACATCTTTCTAGGAGTTAACCTACAAAGTTAAATCCAAATTATGGATTTGGGCATCTCTCTGTGGTAGCACCATCTGCTTTCACACCCTGACCTAGCTAATCCTAATCCTGCAGGGCTCTAGATTTTCATCAGCAGATAAATTCAGAATTTGATTCCTAGGACACTGCTTTTCTCAGCTCCTTTTTTTTTTTACTTTTGATGGGATTTTCAGGCTAACTTTCTTCTGCCTACTGCACTTGCAAGCCTTACACACTGGCTGTGATCACAGGATAAGATCTAGCCTGAGAAATCTTTCAAAAAGGCTTCTTGGCAGCAGGTAGGGAAAGCAGGCACCCCCATCACAGTCAACATCTGTTTTCCTACAGTTTCCATATCCCCAAAGACTGGCTATAGGGGAAGAAAAGTGCATACAGCAGGACAAGAGAAGAAAGATGAGGTGAGAAATTAATATTCCAAATGCTCACTGGAGCAAGGAGCTGGTGTCCCCCTCCAGACAGCTCAGTGTCCTAGACACCAGATCACTGTATTATCTCTTTAGCTTCCCTAATGCTTCACTATCAACAGGACGACAATCTCCAAAAGAACAAACTATAAGCCAACACCACTCCATGTTTCTGACTCTGTAAGCAGCCCTGCAATCTGATCTGTCCATCCTCCCTTAACAGCCAAAGCTTGTCCATTACCATGCAAATGTAACTCTAAACAATCCTTTTACTGCAAATAATTTTAATAGAACCATACAGCTAATAGATTCATTCCATTATTAGTGATAGCTTGGGATTGTGAACTAATCAATATCCCAGGGGGCTTAGATTAGAAAATCTAATCAAGACCCTATGGAACTTACACCTAGGAGCCTAATTTACAATTAAAAGCTTTGAGAATAGCAATTTACAATCAAAAGCATTTTTCTACCTTTCAAGCAACAACAATATATCTCATTATACACATAATCAAATTATGATCTTACTACTCTACAGAGCTCTACATTCATCAGCAGCATTTTCTCCCTAGTAGGGTAAACAAATGAGAAAGGCAATTCAGAATCCTTTTGCATCTATACTTTGATGTCCACACCTCTGTATGTTAGACAATAAAGGGGCTTGTGACAAAGGGATTACAGCCAGATATCACTAAGTTAGCTTCCATTTATCTGCATATTCCATTCCTATTAATTACTCTACTGTAAAAGTCAGCATGCCCAAGGTCAGTGCTGTTCCAATACTCAGATCCAGCACCTGGAACGGATGCTCTCCATCTGGTCATTAACTGCCCTCCCAACCGGCTACTAACACAATTTATCTGGACCTTGTCTTCCAACACACTGTTCCACTTCTTTCTGTAGCCGTGTATTTGCCAAAAAGGCACCCATGCAAGTGGAAGCTGTTGCTACACCCATGAGCTGCACAGCTCTGAATCGGGCTACACCCAGTGCTCTGCATTTTTCACTCGCATGCTGTGGAACAAATAATCTGCTCCTTCACTTAGGAATCCTTTGGTTCAACACAAAAAAAAATGGCATTCCTTGTGAAATCTAGAGCATAAAGGGCAAAAGCAATGCAAGGAAAACTGAGTTTTCCATCTGTTTATGTAGCTATCTGCTGTGTAAAGCCAGAACACCCAGCCAGAGCTGGAGAGGCACACGACTGTGGCACACAAAGCAATCCACCTTCCGGACTAGTTCAGTCCTGCTTGCTTCTACTCAGTTGTGCTCGTGGATTCCTGCAAAGGGAAAAACTCAAAGCTGCTCTGTGCAGACACTCAGGCTGGACTCGCACAGCAAGAGAAGAGAGGTAAGTGATCTCCTCTTTCCCTTTCTCACCTTTCTCTCCCATTCTCTACATATTTCTCCCAAGTAACTGCTGGGATATACTACAGCAGAATTTTGTTTAAACCTTCCTAACACCATGACTGTGATTTAGGCAGCATAAGGATTAAGCCTACATGCCTTCAGAGGAGGCAGGACAAATTCTTCCTCAGCCATATGATTTATTTGAACGGTAGCAGACCTGGAAAAAATTTTAAAAGGTGACATGGGCAGGCATTATACACAAAGGCACTTCAAAAAACCAATAGTGCAATATTAAACAAACATGGCAAAGGGCACATTTGCCTTCTTACAAGGATTCTATCCTGTATCTCTCTGCACCCGCATCTCACTGGCCTCAAACTGATCACCACTGGCACAACCATGGGCATTACAGTTTGCCATGCAGGATGTGCTTCACAATCCCAGAATGAGCTCAAAACACTGCAGCTCCATTTCTTACAGCACATGAAATATTAGCAGTCAAGCTGCTCTTAGCACTGAATAAAATGCATAAGGCACTTGGCTTTTGTTAACAATGCTTATTTTGGATGTGCAACTCAAGCAATGGTTTAGATCTAAATTCACAGTAATCCTCAGTACAAAACTAGGCTAAAAAAAAAGTTACTCAAGTCCAGATGCTAAAATAAAGCCTTAAGGAACAGCCCTGATTAGCTGGTGGGGTGTAAGCGCTCTACCCTTGGAATAGCTTGGCAAGGAATTGTCGGAATTCCTCCCTCCTCTTTCCGGGGGGGAGCGGATGCAGTAACAGCTCCCAAGGGGACGACACTCCCTTCCTTTCGCTTGGGCTCCCTGCGGGGAATGGGTCTGGATTTGTTAGGCAGGACTGCGAGGAGAAGGCGGGGGGGTGTGTAATCCTCACTCCTCACCGGATATGGACACAATCCGAGCTCAAGTTATTGACTTGTAACCTCACCACAAAAGGAACCATTTGAAGTTTTGCTGCACTGCAAGGCTTGTGCAAAGGGCTGTTAACTGAATTGTCAGGGCTTGCAGTGCCCCATGAGGCCAAGAACTGAGAGGATTCTCAAACACATCCCCACTTTCCACTACAAAATCACTTTTTAAGGGCAAAAATCCATGTATGCAAATAACCCAAAGGGATCATGAAAAACCCCGTGTATGAATTGCAGGGTTGGGGCGGGGTGCAATAATTTTTTGTGGAAGGCATTAGGAACTTCTCCCCTCATTCCTGAGCATGACACAAACCTTCATCACCCCCCCACGGCCAGCATATCTTCTTCTTTTTGCACCCACTGTTTCAGGTCCTGGAGCCTGAAGTATGGTTCACCCAAAGCCTTGGCATCACAGCTGTAACTTCAGAAGGGAGATGATGAACTTAAGGCAGGTAACAAGGAGCACCTGTACACCTTTATCTTGTTCTGACTCCGCCCAGACAAAGCCTGATAGCACTGGTCTTCCTAGGCTAATCAGTGCAACCTTTGGCTCAAGTCCACAGGCGTTTTGCTCATCCAAGCACCCTCAAGAGGTTACTCATTAGGGCCCTTTGATTACAGTGCTGCATTCACCTCCACACCATCTCACAGAGCACACAGAAGAACCAGGAAAGATTAGGGGAAAAGGCACCATGGAAAGTAACAAGTAAAGGACAAATTCCGGACAAGAAGAAATTAAATAAATTAGAACATGCCAGCTGGCTGAGAGAGGACAGAATCAACATCTGAAAAATAATGAAATGGAATGATGTGGTAAAAAAGGGAATTATTTACTGTATGTAATAAAGGAAGTCGGGAAGCCTGTTTTAAACTGGCAGCAATTAGAAACAAAAGGAAATGCTTTTTCATAAAACAATTACAGTGTGGAACTCAGTGCCCACAGGGGCTGGTCGAGGCAAAGCAGCACACAGGTTCAAATGGAGATCAGAGGAACGAACAATGAATACATCCAGGAGAAGCTACCAAGCACAAGTCAGTCTCAGAAGCTGCTACACAACTCTTTGTTAGAAGCTAAAAAGATAGAGCAGGGAAAGGTAATTCCAAATATACATCTATTTTCTGAGGCCCTTTCCACATCCCACTCTCACCAGCCTCTGCTGGAGGCAGGATACTTACGATAATCTTTGATTTAATCTACTGTGACAGCTGCTGTGTTCTCATAAATTTCACTGAGCTTCACAGATCACTGAATCATTTTCCATGTTTATTGTTACAGTGAACAACAGGACACACGTTCCTTCCTTCACGACTTCTTGTTTTGCACAGATGATCTCAAAGGATGAACCCAACTCCCTCGGTACAATTCACATTCGAGCAAATATTATGGAAACCAGACACAGCCTCTCGAATATTATTCTGGTTTCACATATCAACAATGAAGACACAAGGGACTACATAGAAAACTTCCTGTGGGATCTAGTGAGCCCTGCATCTTCCTCAACAGAGTTAGACTGCAGTTTCAGTGTAGTAATCCTTTACAGTTATTCAGTGTAACATCTCTGGTGCTTCTCTCAGCCAAGAAACCACTAAGCAACAAAGTTCACTGCAATCCTCCAGGTTTATGAGGAGTTATTTCATTTGAACACAGCATGTTCCATTTGTTTACCTGCTGCTTGGTCTCATGATGCAACCCAACAATTTTCAACCAGTTTGGAGCGCTTATAACACAGCCAGAGGCTTTGTCACCCACAGGAGACTGTGGGCTTAACAAACTTAGGCAGCCAGATGTCGGTGAGTTATTCTTGTACAAAATTAGTAAAAAAATAATTAATAAAACAAAACCCCCAAGACATGGACAAGGTTGCATCTTTCTGGCTAAAAATCCACAAAGAGGGAGGCCAGGACCCTGCAGCTGGTTATGGAAGAGGGCTGAGCAACTGGCAAGGGAGCACAACTGCCGGCCACATGACACACGCCCTGGTACCAGCGACGCATGGCGCTCGTGGGCAAACCAGCTCCCACCACAGAGCATCTTGTGATTATTTGCTACTCCATGCTTTCTCCCACTGCCCCCCCAGAGGATTTTGGACTAAACATCGGAAAAAAAGGCACTAATCACAAATAATGCCGTTCCAATTACAGGGCTTGAAACATCCAGCTCAAAAATATGTTCTCAGTGTTTCCTTCTACTTGCTGCTTAGGCAGTCCTGTGGATGTCACTGCATGGACACTCTGGAGTGGATGTGATCAGCACAAGTATGAAGGTCAGAATTAACTCCAAATTCCTCTGCTTTCAAGGAACTGTTTAGTTTAATGATTAAAACCTCATGAGTGCTTGGATTGTGTGAACACCTGTCAGTGCTCTCTGGAAGAAAAGGTATTTGCTTGCTTATTTATTTGAAAACTGAAGCTATATACTAGTCAAAGGAATTTTATTTGGTTTTTAAAACCAAATTGAGATGACAGTTTCAGCTGAAAAGTGAAGCTTCAGTGCAAAGCCAGCACACACAGTTTCAACATCCAGCTTTTGTTCCTGTGAGCACTGACTTTGTTGCAAAGTGGGCAGTTAGAACTGAACTCTGCACCTTTAAATTTCTTGCTGCTCTGCTTTTGTGGGTAGCTGTACTAGGACCCCCATACCCTTGCAGACTTAGGAAGTCTGCACACTTAAGCGGTAAAAAAAAAAGATAATTAGGATTTTAAGCACTGAAGCCTGCCCTCTCAACCTCATCTCTGCCCTTACACAGCCCATCTGCATTACCTTTTGCACAAAAGTGGATTATTCAGTAATTAAAATAGCATTCCCCAAAAGCTCATCAACAGTCACATCCTTTCTACCTAAAGCTCATTTGGACTCTGGATCTAATTTTCAAAAAAGTCAAGAGCTGTTTTTAAATGGGCAAGAAAAGTCCATTTCCTCAGCTCTCTCCAACATTTGCATCCCTGCTTGGAAAATAAATAAGTTGTGACATGGCAAAGAACAAGCCGGGAAAACATCAGCCCAAAAGAGGCAAGTTTTGGAGAGCTGGAAACAAAGGATTACAATGGGAATGCTTATATAATCTTAATTACAGAGGATGCTTCTTCCATAACCACAATGGCATACACATGGCCTACAACTGCATATGCTGGAGAGAACAGTAGTTATTCCACTGGCTTCTCCCTGTGCTTACCTCCCTCTTACCACAGTTAACAGGGCAAAGGAAATTAATTTCCATGCCCTTCCCCCAAAATGGAAAGGTTAACCATAATTCTGAGGCGAGATGAAAGCATTATCACTACTCCAGAAGGATATCAATCTAAATAACCCTCACACTCAGTAAATCAATAGGATTCTTCTGGTTGCATCAGACCAGCCACACAGTGTTTGCATAGGGAAACAATCAATATGAATGTCATCCAAATACGGAACTGACAACAGCAGGGAATGTGAGCAAAGGGAGGAGATGGGGGGAGGGAAAGGGGCTGCGCAAGAGGAGAAAAGGAAAGCATCGAAGGTGTCGGAGTCAGGAAAACCCTTCCAAGTTTTAGTGCCTCAGCAACCTCCATTCATATCTTGAGAAATGTCAGAAATCAGGAAATATTACTTCGGGTTGCATGCTTCTGTCCTGGCCTATCAAACACGCGGAGTAGTAACAGCAAATTACTGGAAACTGCACTTTGAACTTAGCCACTGGCAAGGATCCCAGTCAAACAGAAATGTAAAAGTTCCTTTCCTCCATGGGGCCTCTTGTGTGGGGGTGTCCCCATAGACGTTCAATAGCTGGTTGCAACAGGTTGGAATGAGGCCCCGAGCCAGAAAAACAAGCCCTGACCAGTATTATTTCCTACTGCCTACGTTGTTTATTAAAAGATATTTTGACGCATCACTCTCACCTTTGTTGGGCTGCATTAGAGGCTCGAGGCCCATCGAGGAAAAACTGGCACCATTTTCACAAAGTGTTCACGCCTCCTTTTCTTCCAGCATTCTGCCTCATGCTTCCCGTGTGCACGGCTATAGGTGCAGCACAAAGATATATTTAAAGAAGAATTGGAAACAGGCAGACTGGTTGCTAGGCAAAGGCTCTCTATTTCTTGCAAATAGAGAACTAGATTCTAAACCCTATCAATATTCCTAGTATGGACAGAAGAAACAACATTTTTCTACACACCAGACTTTTATAACATGGTTTGGAAAAAAAAAATCCAACCACAGAATGTTCAGGAACAGTAACTTAATGTTATTAACAACCCAGGGAGTGCCCAGTGAGTGCAGAAAGGCATTGTAGCCTTCCCTCTTCCAGAGGTGAAATGATCAAAAGATTGGCCTCTTTACAGTCTGTTATATTTCTGCCTAAGAAAACCCAATTTGCACAAGCAAATAAACTAGCTCATTATAAAACTGAGGGGTCAGCCTGAGTCAGATAAACTCCAAAGTCAGACAGCTGAAGAAACAAACTTTTATTTAAGCCACAGCGCAGGTGATCCTAAGAGGAAACAGTAAATCCCCACAGAGCCACAACTTCCACATTGGGCAACAGAGAGCACAAGGAATGGAGGTGCAGGGAGTGCAATTTTCTAATGCCACACAGCCCAGCACACATTTAATCAGAAACAACAGATCCCAGCCTTGCATTCAAAGGGGGAGAAAGCAAATAGAGAAATCAAACACTGTCGTCACAATGCAGCGAGTCAAACATTATTGAAATCAAAAGGACTAATCAGTTTCTTGCCTTTTCTTTTTGCTTTTAAGAGACCCAAATTTCTTCATATTCTCTCCCCTCCTGGGAAGAAAAAACAAGCACCACCACCCCCCCCCCCCCCCCAAAAAAAACCATCCCAACCAAGCCTGTTCTTCTTTTGGAGATTGCCTAGTCACCAATACACCATCAAGCACAGGTTCCATATTTTTCCCTTCCTGATGAAAAGAATAAAGCCTGACTGCATCAGGACTAGTCAAAAGAAATGACTTAAAAAAAAAGAAAAGAAAAGAAAAGCAAAATGCCTTACCCAGGCATCTTGATTTTTTTTTCTAGGTAAGTTTAAATATAACCTTCCTGGAGGAAAATCAATAACATTTTGTCTGTTTTTTAAGCTTGATAGGCATTTCACTTTCAAAAAGAAACAAACTTTTATAAGAAAATAATACACTGAACCTCACAGGTGTTTCTAAGAGATTCCAGATCAATAAATCCTGATTCCAATGAGACTTGCAAAGACACATATCCATACCTTAGGGAAATAAAGAGTGTTTATGACAGCTTTGGCCTGTTATTGTATGTCCTAAGGACGTACAGTTCTGTTCATGCTGTACTCTAGGCCACTTTCTTGCTTCCTTGTTGGTCCCCCCTCCACCCCCCAGGTAGAGTTACAATGCAGGTTGCTAAGAGACATTTATTCCACTGCACTTTCTTCTATGGAAACTTAATAATCATTGTTTAACTTAAAAATTGCCACAACTTCCGTGGGAGAAAGTACTTTGCTGTGTATTACCATGTAGTCTAATTTTGGTCTAAAAATACATCTCTTTCTTCTGCACTTGCAAACTCAACACATGGAAAAAATGTAACATTTGAACTACCACAGGTGTTTCTGTAGGAAAAAAAATATTAGGTACCCCGTCTATGACACTTAATGTTATTATTCCATGACACCTGCTCCAAGAAACAATGTCACGTATCAAAACAAAGGTAAATATTTTGTAATACCTGTACAATAGAGAACAGACACATTTAGACATTTCATAAATAAACAGACAGAAAGATAAATAAACAAATACGTTGAGGCATTTGCTGGTGTTCGTGAACGCAAGAGACGTGCCACAGCTGGCAGGAACATGCCTTGTCTCAGGTGTTAACCATGTTTTCCTGATTTTCTGCATCCACTTGCTTCAGTGGAGCAGGATTTTGTAACTCTGTAATCCAGAATCTTTGTACAAAATGTCATTATGACAAGCAATAGGCTTTTAATTTCCCCAAATGCTTTCTTGTGCGTAAAGTCTTGCCATTAATTTTCACATTACACACCAGCAAATACAGAAAATTGTATCTCATGCTGTATTCTGCAGAAGGGCTCCAAGTAGTTAATGCTGGTTTGAGGTGTGCTTGGTTTTAAACCATACCAGTGGTCTGTGTTAAATGATGTGGATTTATTGACAATAAATGGAAAGCAAAAGCTGAACACTGAGCTATTCCTACAGTGCTGAGTGATGTATCCATGAATCAGACCTTGTGCATATATTGAGCAGATAAAGTAGAAGGAGCAGACAGGAATTTAGTGAAGCACAGTTTTACTGAAATAACTTTTGAAGTGTTACCCACCTCCTGCACTGCTTGGGCTTTGTGAATCGCTAAATTTATCCTGGAGAGCGACATTAGATGTCACCACAAATTCCACTGCTTAGCTCTTTGCAACATACAGTATTTGAGAAGTCACAGCTGACGCATTGTCAAATGAGAAAACCCACTGCAATCAGGAGTAAGAATTGTTCTAGAGAATGAAAGAAGAAACAGATTACCACAAAAAACCAGAGGGTTGGGGCTCTATCCAAAATTGTCTTATTAAACATTTTTCATTATTAATAATACCATGGTACTGATTTAGCACCTTCATCATGGAGGTTGTACTGCATGCATCATGCAAGGACATACTGGTTCTGGGTTTTTCCTCACTTTTCCCCCTTCAAAAAACCCCAAAAGCTCATGCTCAGATCAAATGGGCATAGCAGAGTGGGGTGAGCAATATTAAATCAAGTGCTTGATAGAAGTTGCTCTGTCATGATCATGTTTTCTTCTCCCTGCTGCCAAGCTCTGACTGAAGAGGACTCATTGTTTAATCCCATCTTAGCTTTCCTCTTTTTAAATTTATAGCACTGTTTTTTTCTGATGATATATTTTAGAAGATTTACCAGATTAATGTTCCCTGTCCACCATAACCATTTGGTTCCTACCATCAAAATTAGATCTGACTCCATGCAAAAATATTCCTATTGCATGGGTAACTTTTCTTTCTTTTTTTTTCATTCTATTTAAGCACTAGGTATATATCTCACCTGTTCCCTAATTTCCTGGGTATGATATATATTTCCTCACTGAAGTCACATGATGACACAGGCCTACACTACAGCTTTGCTCTATCCTGTCAGAGGCATCAAGTTAGTAAGAATGTCAATGGACTTCTAAGGGGAAATGGGTTAGGGGAAAAAGACAAATATATTTGATAGGATTTTTCCTGAGAACACGTGTTGCCCTGAAGCAAACACCTTAGTATTCAGCTGATTGTGTCTGTATAGAAAATAAAAGAAAAAAATGGGCAAATTATTTTTGCCTGAAAATTTCCATTCCTTGAACACAGTCTAGAGCAGTAGAGTTGAAAATCTCCCCAAAGCAAACATGGAAGAGCCATCCTAAATGCTGGAAAACTCCATGTTAGCAGTATGGAGCACGCCACGCAACTTTCCAATTATGTCACTTTTCATGCAAGGGCAAGGGATAAAATTCTGTTCTTAGTGGCACACTGCAAAGCAGTTAATGGGCCCCTGAGCTGGCTAGGCCTAATCTCAGATCTGAAGGGGAACAGGAGAGGCTGATTCCCTTTCAGAAGGAAACGCTCTTCTCCAGCAGCTGAGCAGGCCCTGTATGCTATGCAACATGCCAACAGGAATGGAAGGAGAATACAGTCAAAAGGAGAAACAGCTGAGGAGGTGGGCTGGGAATGGAGAATGTATAAAAATCACAGCTGATACCATTTCTCCTATACACTAATACCTTGAGGAGTTCAAAGGTTTTCCATGCCTATGGCATTTGGCAATTATAATCGCACAGTAAAATACCTAAGGTTAATGAGTAACCTCTAAAGGAAGTTACTTCACATAATGACAGCAATTTCTCTGAACTAAATGTTAATAATCAGGCCTGTAATACGGTGAGAAGGAAATAGTGGGCAATTGGCAAATGGAACTCTGTTACCTAGTAACAAGTCCTTGAGGTATGAGCTGAAAAAATTTCAGCAGGCAAAACATTTCCAGGCAGGCAGAGCAGCTTGACAAACACAAAACATTTTGCAAAGCCGGCAACTGTCCATGACATGGAAAGTGGAAGCAGATGCGGTAAATTACCTCGTTAACAGGCAGACTGAGGGACAATTAGCTAATGGCACAGCAAAGGGAACGCTGTCACATAAGCGGCAGCAAGGGCAGGGCAGCAAATTTCAGGTTACTCTGAAGATAAACGGGAATCCTGTTCCTTACACTGGCATTGTTCATTCCCAGCTCTACCGCTCCTGTGCCCTTTCCCTGCCCACCGGGAGATAAGGGGAGCGCTGCTGTAATTCCAGGCACGGTGTGTGAAGCAGCCCCGCTGCTGACTCAGCAGATCCACCCCGGTACCCCGTTGGAGACGCTGCTGCGCGGAGGGTTTCGACACCTTTGTTATGAATGGGGCAATGCGTGCTCTGCTCCCAGGCAGGGTTACTTGCAGTTTGCCACGAGGAAGAGCATCAGGGTGATTGCCTCACTCAAACACACCAAACAGGATTTCCCAAATGTTCCCTTACAGCAACAAATGCACTGTCAAAATCATCTTAACAAATCCATCTCCTTTCAGGCACAGTGCAGGAAACCACGTACCTACCTTGCTCTCCATCTCATAAAATCCTTTTGACAGGTACAGGAACCGCATAGAAAAAAAAATAAAGGTTTTGTCAACCTCCTTTTGTTTTTTTGCCATAAGCAAATGGTGTGTTTTATCTGTAAAGCTGGACAAACCAGCTCTTTGCAGAACATTGGTAAATCCCGTGTAAGCCACAACTGAAAAGCATTTCCTACAGCAGCCTTACACTCACAAAGCCAGTCTGGCCCCTACCATGCTCAGAAGTGTGTCCAGAACCATGCAAAGGCTTGGAGCACCACAAAGGACATGAGTGATGCCTCATTCCATCCTACCTCATCACACACACACCTTTTACTTCCTGGCTGAAGCTGTTCATCAATTTACAAATAACAAGTGTGGCTAGTGTATGTCCTGTTCCTGACTTTTTCCCCTTATCTTAAAAACAAATGAGGAAATTGGGTTTTTAGATGTGATGGTAATGCAAAAGTAAATTTGACTTTTAAAATGCACAAAGCCAGAAAATTCACATTTAGGCTCAGTTCTAAGCCATGAGCAAAACCAGCATTTTCATTCCATGACTGTTATTCTGGACAATGCAAGACACTTCCCCTATTTGCATGAATTCAGATCCAAGCTAATCCTTGCAGGAGAGGACTCCAGAAAAAGAAGCCCCAGTAAAGCAAACACACCAGCTGAGGAACTGGGGAAAGATGGGACCACTCTTGCTTGGACGATGCACCATAGAACAAAGCATCCCCTGGCTCCCCTCAATTTCATTTCTCTCCTTGCAGAATTCCTTGAAAAAGACAGACCATACCCTATAGCCTACAGACAGCAATAAGGCATAGCTCAATATTTAAACAATCCTGATACTGAAAACGTGGGACTGATCAGAATTCCAAGTCCCTCGGTAAGAACATTCCTCAGGAGGAAACAGCTGGTTGACTTTGAAGCGCTGTGCTTGCTGCACATGCCCTTAATCAATTTGGTCTAATTTTGCTAGCTTGAAGTACTTAAATCAGCTATGAGGCCTCCTCATCATATTTGGACTCAGAAGAGAGTGTAGACAGAAGTGACTGAAGAAAACCATTCCAGCAAGAGTCATATGAAAGCCTTTTAAAACTATCAGATCTTGCTGTAGACATATAAAAAAAAAAAGATCAAATTTGGCAGAACTCTGTGTTCTAACTAGTTTCCATTATCAGACAGAAAATACACGTGCTCATTTAGACAGCAAAGCATATCCCTAAATCCTGAAGGACAGACACAGCTGCAAGGATTGCTAAAAACTGTGGACCAAGTCTGATGGTAGTGCTGCAATGTTGCTTCTGACACTTGAGCAAGTTCACTTTGTGACTTCATCCTATGTCAACAAGCCCAACTTTATCCTGTGTCAACACATATGGGCAAGATGTTATTTGGTGAACAAAAGCTACCAGTGACCAACAGCACACAGGTAAAGCATTGGCTATAAAACCAGAGGTTGATACAGAAATAATTAGAGTTTTGGCACTTGCCATTTCTCAGATATCTGACTCCAGGAACAGGGGAGCTGACTGCTTTCCAGGAACAGACAAGCACTCACTGGGGGCCCCTTCACAGCACCCAAAAGCAGCAGCTATCAGAGCCACAAAGCACGTTCTAACCTGTCCTGATAGAGGCCAATATACAGCATGGCCCATCCTGGATGAGCACCTTCAAGGAAGGCGAGAGGATAGCCAAGAATTAGGAAGCCCCACATGGCCCATGAGCAAGAAGTGTGCTCCATATGCCAGGGCTACACTGAGGCAACTGGCAGCGAGGCTGGATTGGCACTGGGGCCACGGGGCAATCAGAGCCCGTGCCTGCAAAAGGCAGCACAGCAGTGGAGCTGCTGAAGCCAGCACCACCAGGTCATCCTCGGACACAGCCACAACTGCAGTTTTGTCCCTTTCCATAATGGCCCGAGCCACGAAGCTCCTGTGGAGCTGCTGGCAACATCACCTGCAAGTCATTCGTGGGCCGAGTGCTCTGAGGTGCGAAGTTTGTAGCCCAAGGCATCTGGCAACGTTTCGGCTTTGGCAGGCGGCTGCAAAGTCAGGGAAGCTGGCTGCCTCTCACCCAGGGCTTCACCCAGGCAGGCTGGAGCAGCTGGGGGGCCCTGGCTGCCGGCAGTGTCTCTTTGCACAGCCGAATTCACGAGATGCATAGCCATTTGGAAAAGATAAATGAGGTCACTGATTTTTATTTATTTATTTTCACAACAACCAAAGGCGGCTGCTAAAAACCTTTCCTCCCTCTAGTACGTGCCCTAAGAAGGCTTCAGCCCTGGAGGCTGGCAATAAAGATGTTTGAACCAAGCTCGACACTGGACTCACCATCTGCACCTCGGCCTGATCCTCCTGCCTTTGCATACACCACTTGTACAGTAGAACTCTTATCGCCAACCAATCTCAAGTGACTCATTTTACACTTGTGCTAGGGAGGTCAGAAGGAAGCCTCGTGACTTATAATCCATAGTTAAAACTGCAAGAGCATAAAGACAAGTTATCTGGCAAAATGAAAGTTAAATAAATACAGGTGCCTTGTGGTTGCTACTTGCTGATCTGGCAGCAGTTGTTAGTCATTTCATCAGAAGGCCCATCTGCGAGGATCTGAGAGTCAAAAGCTTTGATTGCCTGCCCTTTATGTTGTCTGGCTCCTCTTCACTCATTCTCGAGAGCCAATGAAGGCTCCGAGTAGTAACAGAAACCAATCCAAGCCATGCTGTTCTGCAGATGTTAAAAAGATAAATGCACAAACTGTGAAGGAGCTCACACAATACATGGCAAACGTTTTGATTAACTGCCCTAACTGGAAGTCACAGACTCCAGGCTCTCCTAGCATGTGTTTTGGCTTTTAAGAAAGGAAGTCTGTAATGGGGTTTTCTGTGAGTGTCTGTCATCCTGAGGTTGCTCAGAGCCAGGCTCGGCCCACTGCTCTGCAAGTGGGAGAAGGCTGCACTGTAGTGGAACTGGTGTGGCTGCACTGCAGGGAGCAGTGGGAATCAGATCCTTTTCAGGGAGGCAGCGACAGGAGCATGGGACACTGCATCTACCCCTGGGCTCCAGTCAGCTACTGGGGAGCAGCTCCACAACTTCAAAGGAATTCTTCCTCGTTCCTTCAGTCTGCCCAGTGGCCTGGATACGGGGGTCAGGCATACAGCGTTTGGCCCTTTGGGAATCACAAGCGGAAAGAACCACAGGGAACAAGCAGAGCATGAGGCGGCACATGGGACTTTCCTCACAGCCCACCAGGGGTTGGAGCTTTGCAGGAAGCCAAGTGACATTTCTGAGGCTTAAAAACCAGAACAACACCTGCTATAAAATAATTTTTGCCAAAAGAGAGGAACCAGCATCACATTCAAAAAATACCTCAGGTGTCCAAGCAGCGAAACCAGCCTGTACACCAGGGAAAACATCACATCCACACATGTAACTTTGGCGCTCACTGCTGAACTTGTGTCTCTCAAATTTCCTGTGCTAACAATATAGGACAGCCCCAGAGACTCAGTGTGCATTGCAAGGGGTGTTGGCACAAACTGACTGAAACCAAAAGAAATTCAAATTCCAGGCTGAATCGCTTTCCTTACCTCATCCCATTGTACTTAGTTATTTCAGCACGTAATTGCTAACATCCTTCATTGATCTGAAATTCCTGCGGATACAATAAGGCCAGCCACGGATGGATGCTAGCCTTCACTCTGAGTATACAGGCCTTTGTCAGAGCCCCTGGGCTCAAAAAGTATAAAGCTTTCAGAGTGTCAGTGACCTAAATACATCTCTGAAAGCTCCAAGTGCATCTGTGGGCGCCCCTCATGATGCATTCAGCCCATTTCCTGCAACCACGCCAAGAGCCTGAGGCTCCCCTGCACACAGCGGCTCCTCTTCCCAGCCCTGTTGACTTGTCCTTTTTCCACTTACAGACATAAAATCATTTCCTCTTCCTCCTGGGCTCCGCATTAGCTACGATTAACTGCCACAGGGCATCCTACTTTTAAATTCCCTGTGCAGCCCCATCTGAGGAGTTTGGTGTCGGTGTTTGGAGAGAAAAATTCACTGGCGCATAAAGGTTTTATTATTCCGAGAGTGGGGACAGATGTGCAGGTGATTTCTTTTCCCTCCCAAGGTGAAAGGGAGAGATTGAGAGCATAACATCAAAGTATTGTAATGCAAGTAAGAGGAGCAAATTGGGAGATGTGTATGAAATTTACATACATTGATATCAACATCACTTTTACATATAGATATGAATACTTTCCATTACTATGGGGAAACATCACATAATAGATACTTCTCACACCTAAAAAATTATGAGCATCATTCTTTTTAAAAAACTATTGAAATTACTTGAAAATCATTTGAACTCGTACAAAATACACTCTAAGAAAGCCTTTAAGATTATTTCCCATGGTTCAGTAGAAATAAATGCTCTATTGAGCCCGTGTTTTAAAATATTCAGTACCAATACATGTATTAGAAACATACCACCCTCAGGTGAGAAATATATTTTAGGGTTTTCCTGTCACTTTCCAAAAACAGCTTAGAAGACAGTGGTGAAATCAGCATGAAAGTGACCATCTGGGGTTTGTCTGAGTGAGGAATAAGATGTGAAAGAGAAAAAATACATGGAAACAACAGGTCCACCTTCCTGTATGCAGCAAACCTCCAGCAAATCTACAATCAAGAAAAGGTAATGTTAAAGCAAAGGAAACCTCTGATTTTCACAGACACTGCAAGAGGCTCATTTTAAATAGCTGTTCACCTCCTCCCTCCAGTATGATCAGTCTTGGATATTTTTAAAATGTCCCTCTAAAACTAGATTTACCTAAACTGTGATGGTCCCTACAGTGAGGAAAAAATACTGGGGAAGTACGTGTTCATTCCAGAACTAGATTTTGACTTTACTGTAACATTTTAACACACATCTTAGCCTCCCTTTGGTTTTCGAGTATTACTGACCGGGACACGAGCTTCTCCTGCTAAAACTCTTATTTTCTCTTCACACATCACCACTTTTTGGGGAGGAGGGCCCACAGCTCGAAGCCCGGGGGCTGCCTCAAGGCTGAGCGCACTTGGCAGCAGCTGGAAAAGTGGGTCACTCGCTGGCAGCTGAGTGACCCCGTTCCAGGCGGGATTGCAGGATGTGTCCCAACCTTTGGAGAACGGCAGGGTTTGTTTGCTGTCGGGGAGGTGCGGGTTATCAGCTCGGCGGGGAGCGGAAACAACCCAGCGGGGCAACTTTTCTGAGGATAAGCAAAGCTCCAGCAGCCCTGGGGCGGCCTCTCCCCTTTCCACGGGAGGCTGTCTCGGCGCAGGTATAAAACCTCATTAACCTGCGGCAAAACAGTGACCAAGCCTTCTGGCCCATCTGGAAATAAATAAGTGAAGTCTGGGGCGCCATCCTCCCCACAGGGACAACCAGGGGGGCTCCGCACATCACCTCAGCCCTGTGCAGGCGGCTGGGCACCGTGACCCCGAAATGGCTCGGCAGACAAAGCTACAACCAGGCTTTTCACGCCTCCCAGTGTGGTCCCGGCGAAGAAGGCTGTTGGAAAACGCCCAATTCCAGCCATTTTCACAGCGGGCTCAGCACCGCCAGGCCCTCCGCGGGTCGCCTCAGGCAGCGCGGGCTCGTGAGGGAGCTGAGTGGCGGCAACGCCGCCGCCTCCTGCGGCCCCTCAGAGCCCCGGGGCGGGCGGGCGCCGTGAGGGCGCACCTGAGGCAGCGCCCACCGAGATGGGGATGGCGCCAGCGCCCGGCACCGTCGCCCTCCGTCCCCCTCAGCGCCTGCGGCCACCTCCACACCCGTGCCCTGAGAGGGGAGGCATGAGAGGGGAAAACGCTGTGTCACCTCTTCGTCCCCTCATCACCTTTGCGGTGAGGTGAGCTCAGCCCTTCGGACAGAAAGCGGGCAAAGAATCCACTGACTGCAGCCACTGAGTCAAATTTCTATTATCTCAATACCCACTTTGTTCGCTATGGCCATCGCTTTCTAAAAACTGGGACAAAAACATTTCTCCAAGAGGCTGGCGGGTGCTTTTGGCACATCTAGGCAGTGCCAGGGCTCCATTCCAGCCTCACAAGGCATCAGCCACATAGAAGTGCACTTCCTTCGGATTTCAGTGCACTTAAAATCTCCTCAGACCACTTAACTTCACACAGATAAAATCTTCTCGCCACACTATGTGCCGCATTAGACCTTACTGCCATGAAAGGGAGCTTTAACATGAAAACAAACCCCTTCAAGTTATCCTTAAAAAAACCCCATTAAAATCTTAAAAGAGCCGAAAGCGCAATTCAAGCATCCAGAGATCACCACTTAATGGTCACACTTGTGCACGCTGTGCTGCAGCCTGTGATACTGGGTTGTGTCCTCAGTGACTCGCAGCATCATTTCAAATCCATCCGCATGCCAGGAGCTGCTTTAGGGGAGATGCCAACGATTTTCACCATCGTTCTTTCCTCTTTTCCCTTCCCCACCCTGCCCCAAAGAGCCAGCTTTCACACAAACCCCATTTTTCTTCAGGTCGTTCCGAAGAAGACGCTGTTCTGACAGCATCGTGCATTTTCCCTCTTGTGAGTCTATGGAAGCCCTGCCAAAGAAAGTGATATATGGCCAGAAAGAGACCCTCAACCTCATCCTAATTAGAAGCCTTCACTATTCAGCAGGGTTTCAAGAGGACAGAAGCCTGAGGCAGCTGGATGGGAATACAAACCATACCATGCTCCAGCAGCTTTCTCATATTCATCCAGTGAGCGAGATCCATCTGTTTATCATCAGCTGCAATACAGTCGGAGACAAAGTGCATTGTTAATAGGGTGTGTTTGAGAGAAAAGTCACAAGGAAGTGCCCTAAACTAAGTGATTTCTGAAAGTAATGGCTACGGAGCACATACCACACAGTAGCACTGTGCTAATGGATATTTTTCTTCAGTCATGACCATTAACTGTGTGATTTTGCCTGAAAGATCCAAAAATAAAATAGAAGGGGTGGCAAAGCACCTTATCTAGATAAGATATTTCAGTTTCTAACTAGTTCCAACTATGATTCCCTTTTCTTGTAAGGAAGACAGGATTTGCCATACATTATCAGTACAACAGCTCCTTTTGGCCACAAGCTTGTCCCTGACAGTAACCTTGGACAATGCTTCAGAGCATGCTGAATGTTCTCCAAGTAACATGATTACATATTCCAATTCCAAAGCATTCATTAGCTTGCTTCATCACCCTTACTCAAGTTCCTGTCTCTAAAATAACAAGTCATATATTATCACATAGGACTGTTATAATATATGAGCAACTATTATCACACACTGCATGTTATTTACAAGCTGGAGATTTCGCTTTTAAGGCGATAATCCTATTCTGTTCAGCGCTCTATGGAAAGGACAAGCAACCAGGAGACACCACCAGATTTTCACTAAGGCACTGTGAAAATGCAGCTGACCTGATGCCACTGAGGGACGTCCCATTCAGAGTTTGGATATTGGACCAGTGGAGAGCAACAGATTCTCTGCTGCTGAAAAAGCACTCAATGGCCACCAAAAGTAAGTTTGGTTTTTTTTTTTTTTAATTAATGACAATGTAAGGGGATGTCAGAGTTCTTCCTAGACCATGCCTTCGTAGACCTACTTGGACTTGTATTGATTAAGTGTGGTGCCCTTTGGAGATGGGATGAAAAGCTGGACACTGTGGAGCACACAAAATGCAATCAGATCAGCAGAAACTTTCGGCCCTTGAAGCCTCTAAAATTCAGAAATGGAGACACCTTGCAAACAACACACCCAGGGTTATTTTAAAATCAAAGGTTATAGGGTGGATCTCTTTTTTTTTCTGTTGCCCTTGCTTCAGCTTTCAGAAATTTAACGACGTTCCACGCTATCAAAGCATTCATTCATCATCTTGATTTCTTGCCCCTCCCATTGTAAACTTTATTCTACCACCTTTTGCTCACTCCCATGCAGTCACACTGTTCTTAGCAGGCTCACGGAGAAGATTGTCTGGAGGCAAATAGACACGCTCAGGTAACTCCAGCAGATTAGTTCATCTGGTACCAGGGGTTTTATAAGGATGCTTGGTTTATAAAAGTTTGCGTGCTTATTTCATAAAAGGTAACTTATAGTAAAAATTAGCAGGTTTTTTTTTCTTTTCTATACAAATAAAGATGGTTTTGTTTGCTAAAAGAAATTTGAGTGCCTGAGTCTGAAGTCAGGGTAGAAGTAAAAGCTCGAGCTGGACCTTTTCCAACAGGACCTAAAACCGGAAGAACCACAGCAGTCTTGTGATCCAAGGAGTTACATAACATTTGCCAGTGCCATGTAGACTTATTTCTAAGGATGATTTTTTGCTCTGAGGCCCTGTTCTGTGAGGTGATTTTCACAGCAGGTTCAGGCTGCCATCTACTATTGGAATGGACTCACAATCCTGTACAACAGGTCATTTAATCATGGTTACCTCTCCGCTCATCCCAGCAGTTCATGTTTGGTTTAAGCACCGCTTCCAAGTAGGGCTGCAGCCCTGACCTGAATAAATCAGGAGCTGGGGAATTTATCACTTTCCTCGGTGGTTTATTATAGTGGTTATTAAACATCCCTGCTAAAGATACATGCCTGTGCTCTGAGTTTTCTGGTTTCAAGTTCAGTCTTGTGACTTAGCCAGCTAAATTGCAGAGCCCTTTAGTACATATTTCCTCTCCACAAAGGTGTTTAAAGTGCTGTAATCAACTCACTCCTCAGCCCTTCTTTGTGATAAGCTAAATACATGGAATTCTTGATCTCTTTCTTGCCACGCAAAACACAAGCCTTTAAACCAGCTCACAAGTTTTCTGCAATCTCCCATCTTTCAGCATCCTCTTAAAAGCACAGGCAGCTAGACGGAATGCTGTACTCCAGTGCATTAAGTGCACTTGTGTCCCCTCTGAGCTCCAAATCCTTTCCCAGATGTTTTATGGGGTACAGGTCCCCTTTAGGAGGCATGAATCTGGCTCCAGACTGTCCACCACTTAAATTTGCATACCTTGTTTTCTAACAACCAAGGAGTCTCCTTCACACCCCTTCCAACAGTACAGCACAGCTCAGATGTGGCATGGCCCAAAAAGGACCTTTGAGTTCTCTCCCACTGCGACAGTCTTGACACTTTTCCCTTCGGCTTCCACTGGAATTGCCACCAAAACCACCATTAAATGGCAACGCGCTTCAGATTAAAGGAAATAATCTCCGATTTAGTTTGTGTTGCAGATGACTTTGGGAGGAAAAGCACATTCTGACAGCTGCTTCCATTTCATTGTGCTTTTTTGTTTTTGAAAGAGAGAAGACCATTTGTTTTCAATTTGTCTATAAATAATAGAGGAAAACACAGCTGAGGGGCCCAGTGTGATTTTTATAGAACATTCATTTTTAGAAATCCGATAAGCTTAACCACATATGTTTGAAATCACAGTAATATGAAATAGAGAAATCTAAAAAAATCCCCCTACTTGTCATGCAATCTATTATTTATTTTATCTAGTACTTAGCAGCATTTGTCAAATATTGTGTGTTGGGGGCAACTTTGGACCTAAATTCTGAACACATGGAGAAGTATCTTGCGGATAGAATTAACAGATTAGGACTTAAACCTTTATGAGGTCAGAACTGGGGAGTTTTTCCCTGGATTGAGAGTGACCTCACAAGTCAGCATGACAATTAATTAGCTCCTGTTTATCCAAGGGAGCCAGGAAGGCAATGGACTACACCTGAATTCCACTCATGCTGTGTTGGTACAGGTCAGATCTCAGAGATTACCAGGTGACATTGGTGATAGCTGTTCCTCAGCCAGAGCACAACAGCAAGCCCCTTATTTCTAGTCCCCTTATTTCCTCAGAAAGATCATATTTAAAAATAAATAAATACATAAATAAAGAAGGTAAATTCTGCCACTTGTGTACCAAGAGAAAATTCCCCTGCCTGGAGTATTTAGTATTTTACCTGGCCATTCAGAGGATTGGTGATTTACAGTGCTGATCTATGGTACAGCAATCTCCAGAGACCGGAGTAAAGGGGAGGGGGACAGATATGTAGCTCAAATGTAATATTATACCTTAGAATGTTGAATTCTCTCTTCCCACTCCTAGCACTATAAAAATTGTTTATGACCCTATTTGTCTTCTGCTTTCCTGAAGTACAATCACGTCGTGTCACACCCATGCCATTTAACTGATATACCATGAAGTGTTTGTAACTAATGCGGCATTAAAGAAGATTCCTGATCTGACTTGAATTTTTAATGCAAGTGGGTGAAGCCACTGGAAACGGTGTTGTTGGAGAAGGGCTGTTTTCTGCTGGATTGTGGCATGTGAAAGCTGCAGGAAGCCAATAATAAGCAGAAGGGTTTTATTACAGAGGCTCTGGCCACTACCTTGTAAGGTCTCCACAGCATCAGAATCCCAGCCTGTTTGTATCAGCACAGTGCCTGGAAGAGATACAGCAGCCTGGAGAGGCTCCTAAATCTTCACAGGAGGTTGCACTTCTAAGTGCAACTTCCTATTTAAGGAAGCAGGCTCTGTGTTAAAGGAAAAGCCAGACTTACGGGAAGATTTGAGGACGTGAGAACACTTCCCATGAGACCAGTTGGCTGGAGCCATCTGTCCAACATGGGGAATACTCATAAGAGCTCATAGGAATGACCAGGCAGTAAAAAGACATTTGCCAAGGGGCTCAGGGCACTACAGCAATCATCCCAGTCCTTTCACTCACATCAGATCCCTCCTGAAGGAGCAGTGTGGGGTACCAGAGGTGGTTGTGAGGGAGTTCGAGGGGAAGAGAATGGGACTGCAGCCATTCCCACTGCTGGCTTTGAAGGGTAAGCTCAGCTTTCAAGCCTTTAAGAATTCCTTTCTCCTCTGTTCCACAGAGAGGCCTGATGAACTAACAGTGATATACAAAGATTCCTGCTTTAAAAAAAACCCATGTATTTCCTACAGTTTTAATGAGCTGGTGTTTGCCCAGTACACTCAGCTATGGTGTGTGCTGGCCTGTCTAGCTGATGGCACAAACTGCAGATATAGCACATCCAGACTTCCAGAGAGACAGAAGGGGAATTGCTGTGTCCACAGTCTTCTCAGACTTCCCTCCAGGTGCTGTGCTGGCAGCAGGCCCTGCTGCTCCCCAGAGAGGCAAGCAGCACTCTTGACTCAGAAAATGTTAGCAGACAATAACTAGTCATTTCAAGAATATGTTCTGTTTTCAGATAAACACACAGAGAACATGATGAAACAAGAATTTTTCGCAAAGGAAGCTGCCCTGCTCTCACTGGACTCAGTCCTGATTGCGCTTGCTTAGACATCCAGCCATTACTGGAACCTAAGGGGAGTGTTTAGCCAAGTGCATTAGGGCTGGAGGTCACTTAAAGACCTTGGCTTTAGCCCCCAGTGACTTCAGAGCACTGAGTTTAAAACCACCCACCATGATGTCCGTGTTTGTAATATATTGATTCACATTGCCCACGTACACACCCTGGGAGGACATGACAGATTTGTTCCTGTCATCTTTTACCACTCCTTAAGGAAAATATGTAACCAGCATCCCACCTGTCACATACTGAGTCACCTCCCAGTTAAATACATTTCTTACTTGTATTTTTTTTCTATTCAGCAGATAAACATGCTTCATTTGTCAGTACAGTCACTTCCTCAGGAAAAGCACTGAAGGTTATGTAGTATCAGAATGCAGATCACCCACCAAAACACTTGCTGTAAGACAAATGCTCAGACTTTAGGAACAACAAAGGTGCTGGGACTGATTTCAATCAGGTGCTGCAGGAAGGGCATCCTCTTAGGCTGGAAAGGGAATGGCTGAGTTGGCGTGGTGGCCAGTTTGGTCACCCGGAGTGAACATCCTGCTGTCACGCACTAATTGAAGCGTGGTGGTTTTACACACTGCAGTACTGTGTGAGCCAGGCATTGAAAACTGTCCATGAGTCATGGGAACAGGTAGGCCCCCTGTGGACCTAAGCAGTTCTCAGCATCCCACGGGCACCAGCTCCCCACCCAGGCCAGGAGGTCCAAACCAGGAGCAGGAGTGGGCTACGCAAGTTCCCAACAATATTACACAAGCTACTGTTGAATTTTATTTGCAAAGTCAGGATTTCCCCCCCTAAGAAGCTCAATTCACCAAGCCTCCTCTGCACATTACGGGGAATTACTGTCGATTCATAGAGGGGCATAAAGTTTAGGATTATAAATGGGTTGTTTGCTACAGCTCATGGGGCAGTCTGGCAGCAGAATCAGGAGCAAGTTTGGCATTCCCACTATCTTGGCTTTGTGCTCTAATCAAACTTTATATAAGATGAAGGAGGCCCAGGAACTCACCATACTATCTCTCATGTCAGGAACTGATTACGAAGGCACCAGTGCTTCTTGTTCTTGCCAATACAGCTCCAGCCTGATAGAAAATTATTTGACTGAGGGTTGGTTCGGAAAGGAGCAATAAACAGATAATACCCACATGACTACAGGAACCAAGAACTTAATCTCTGATGGTTATTTCCCAAAGTAAATATTTAAATAAACTAACATCTAAAAAATAATAAAATGTAATTGGAGATAAGCAAGGTTATAAAAGTTATTTTCCTATAGGCTGCAGGAAATTTTACCTCCAATCCCCTCAGCATACAACAGGATTAAAAAGTCACTGCAACAGAAACAGACATTACAACCCAAGAGCAGATTTCCTCTGAATATCAAAAAGCCCTTCCTGTAATGGGAAATTGTCAATAGACCCACGTAGTGGCAAAACAAGGATTAGTTTATTACATGTGGATATCCTGCCAATATATTTGCACCTGCTTACAGCCTCTAGATTGATTTACAAGCACAAGGGAAAGCTTCAACTCCCTCACATATCCATTATGAACCTCCATACATCTTTACTCTTGCCTTTTTTTCTCTTAATGTGAAAAACAAGTCTTATTTTTCCGCCCTAAAATTTCCAAATCACCACTCCTGTATTTCAGAAGTCACCATTAATCTGTCTGCCACTTCTTTCCTTTATGTTCTCTAAACCCTCCAAAAACAACATGCCGACAAAGAAAAAAAAAAAGAAAAGAAAGAAATTTGTAACAAGGTATTTTATCCCCATAGCTGGTGAGCAGAGATCGCAGTGAGCTGCAGCCAGGCCGAGCATCAGCCGGGCTCTGCGGGCTGCCGGCTCCGTCATCTGAGCTCGGGGAGGAAGAGGAGGAGCGAGGCTGCAGCAGGTGCTGTGCTTGAATTCACAGGCGCAGTGACCCTCCCTAGGAGCATGGCAGGAATTTCAAATGGGATTAGCCACCCGGACAAGGGAAAGGTCATACTTGACATTTCCACTGGAAATTCTAATGCAAATAGACCTCTGATACTCATGACATTTTTTTCAGACATGTCTAACAGCCATACATATGTAAAAGGAAAATGATAAAATGTGATGACTAATTTATGTAAATCTCATAAAGGCAATAAGATTGAGGGCTGAACACACAGAAACATTAGTCAGGCGAAGGAGCACATGATTGTATTCCTCTTTTATTTGCTACCATTTTAAATTGGTTTATTTTGATAGGGTTATTATTTGTTTAGCCTTCAAAAAGTATTCAGTGCCTGTACAAGGAACATAGGACATACAGCCCTTGCTTGTAGTAAGGAGCATGGTGATCCCTCGGCTTTATCTGGAATGGTTTTGGTTATTGCCATGAGGGTGGGAGCTGAGCAAGGCAGAGAGGCTCTCTAGGAAGCCAGGGATTTTTACAGCCTACCTCAGGCTTGAATATTTATACACTGAAAAATCCTGGCTGAACACCCAAGGAAAACCTTAATTTTTGGAATTAGATCCCAGTGCAATTCAAGCAGGGTACTTACAACATGAAGATTACATGTGAAATAGTTCTACAGCAGAGCTTTTCTCACCTCAAGGAGCCTTAGCAAGAGCATGAGCATTGCAACATATTCTCACACTTACAGCTATTTCCACCATATATCTTGATAAGCAAATTTCCTTATCTGTTGTGTTCTGAGGTCACCAAATTAGACAGAAATAGAGTGTTTTGGTTAATCTACCCACAGAAGAAAATCAACGTCATCAGGCTATGCGACAACACAGTGGCTGGAAATTTTGGTTGTCGAGCTTTTGTTGTTGCTTTACACAGCAGACTACACACTCAGCGAACCTGTGGTCAGCATAGCTCTGAGGTATCTGCAGGTCGACCCAGTACAGGCAGGAAAATAAGTCAAAGGTAAATATAAACTAAGTAGAGAAAACCCAGTTCTCTCACCATCTAATTCAAAGTTTTGCTTTCAACACAACCAGGCGTGATTTTACCCCACTTCCCATCATCACCCATTTTATTTCCCTATGTCTATTTCTGCACTTTTGTATTATTCCAAAGGACAGTCCCTCATTTTCCTCAGTTAGGGGGTTGAGGAAAACATTTATTAAACTCCTTAAAGCTTGTTTATTTTTCTTAAGCCTAATTACCTGCCCGCAATGACTTAATTTTGTTTATTACGAGTTTTAAAATGACAAGTTCATCTGCCACCGGAAAGCAGCGCTGCTTTAGCGACAATGAAAGGCCACAGTCCTGCAAGCACTTATGCATATGCTTCACGTTTTGCATGTAAATAGTTCCATTGACTAAATCCCCGTTCTTTGAAAGGGGAGAAAAGGCTGAAAGGCAATCATTGTTTTCCCAGGCAAACAGCGCTGGAGAAGAAAGGAACAAGTTAGGAATATAGAAAATTAACTCATTTCCCATCGCCCACCCCATGCATGCATATCCTGAAACTCCTGAATTTACTTCAAGTATCTAAAGTCTCTTCTGAATGCAGCCCAGTTTTTCCATGCCTTAATGCTTTGTTAGTTTTCCAAGGCAATTTATTTAGGCAAATCTAACATGGCACAAAAAACTTTTAGAAGATAATTCAAAAGAAAACATTATGAGCAAAGACCAGCTCTGTTATTCAACCTCCTCTATTCCTCTATAAGTATTTAAAAAAAAAAAAAAAAAAAAGGAGAATTCAAACAACTATCTAGGAAGGACAAATGTATTCAAACACTTTAGAAATTAAATAATTCAATAATTGAATAATTCACTCTTCTCCTGAGCTTCCCAGTTCGCTCCATTCCCATTTCATTGGGGCTGGATAATAGCAGGTGCACAGGTGTATTGCTTCAAGTTAAAGTCACCCTAGGCTAGACATGGCAGGACTGATCATAGAATCACAGAATGGCTTCGTTTGGAAAACATTATGTAATTCCAACCCCCTGCCATGGGCAGGAACACCTTCGGCTCGACCAGATTGCTCAGAGCCCCATCCGACCTGGCCTTGAGCACTGCCAGGGCTGGGGCATGCACAGCTTCTCTGGGCAGCCTGTGCCAGTGTCTCATCACCCTCACAGGGGGAATTTCTTCCTTGTGTCCAACCTAAACCCAGCCTCTTTCAGTTTACAACAATTTCCCCTATCACAAGGCATGAGCAAAAAGCAATCGCAGACCTTGTAATGTCCTAGAGGATAAGAAAACTCCTGGGCTCCCTCTCTGGCCAAGGAGGAGGAGCAGCTCACAGTCTGAAGCCCCCACCACAAAAGAGAATGGAAAAGACCAAGCTTTTCTTTGGCCTGACTCTGCCCTACAGCAGCCCAGCCAGAAGTGCTGATGTCCATTTGAGACCCTGATGCTTGGGCAAAGCCTGAGAGCCCCATGCTGCAGCCCAGCACAGCATCCCACGAGGGGCAGTCTGCGAGAAAAGAGGTGTGGAACAAATCTGAAATCAACATTACTGAGGGCCGTGGGTAGCTCATTAACAGCAACACTGACATCAGCAAGTGGAAATAGTCCCCTGTTACAAACACATCACACACGTGGGTTCCTACGCTGAAAACCAGATCTGCTGCTTTGCCTCAGACAGGCTCATGTTTTTTCCGCTTGATAAAGAATCATGAGTTACTCTGAAGTTTCTTCTGTCACCGACTTCTTTCAAACCTGACTCAGTAACTATTGTACCACCATCACTGAACCCACATGAGAGATTTGGAAAGTGGAAAGAATTAAAATAATTTTGCTAGTATGAATTTTCCTATAGCTGTTCTTCATCAATTTTCATTAAAAAAAAGTATCCTTAAATTGCACAAATTAAAACCTACATAAAAACAAATTAGGCTGGAACTACTGCTTTGAGGTTCCTTCCAACCTAAAATATTCTAAGATGTAAATTGCTTATCACAGCAATAACTTTGGCACTGAGGAGAAGACAAAGCAGCAGTCATTGCTCTGATTACAACCAACAGATATGGAGACAGATATGGGTTCAATTAACACAGCCTGTGTTAACTGAAGAGTTCTTGTAGCCTGGAGAGCTACAGCTGATACAACCTGTGCTTCTCAGGTGCCCTCAAGTTACCACCTGACAAATCTTCCAAGCAGTGCAACTGAATCTATACAAATATGTCAGTGTTTCTTACTGTGCAAAGATAACACTTCAGTGGATAAAATAAGGGCATGAGGGGAAAAACACATGGAATTCATTAAGAATCGTAAGCAAACTCTTCCTCACAGAGAACTCCTGTGACATCTAAGAGTGCTGAAACCATCAGGCTTGTAGAACAGATTGCTCTGAGAGCCAAGAACCCAGGTGAAAGTACCTGCTGTGGTGGCAACTTGGCTGGACACCATTCCTCACCGGGCCCAGGATTCCAGCAGCTGGAGCCCAGACAGGCGGGGAACAGAGCTCCCAAGCTGCCTTCGTGACACAGAACGTGTCCAATTCACACCACAGACATTCGTGCCATTTGCCAGATGAAGGGGTGGCCTTGACAGAATTAAAAGCCGCTGATGAATCAGTGAGGCCAAGAGAGATGATGCATATTTTTTTTAAAGTTACTATTCAAGGAAGCAGTGTAGTGCGCAGCAGTAACAAAAGGATTGTGGTAACCAACAAATTATTCCCTGGAGAAAATTCCTCCAAAATTGGGTAGTGACAGAATCCAATCAGGGCAAAAAAAAAAAAAAGAAAAAAAGAACAACAAAAAAAAACCACCAGAACCAAACAAACTCCATGCAGAACAAGGATCTTTTTAACTTCTACAGGGCTGGAAACCAGATGTACTTACTTTTTTTTAAAATTTATTAATTTTTTATTTTGCCAGACTGCCTAAGACTAAGCTGTCTTGAATACTGAAAACCTAACTCCAAAAATACCCAAAAAACAGCTTTCTTGATTTTAGCTTACAGATTATTGAATAACCCACAGGCCACCAGCTTCTCTCCTGCTATTTCTAAGTCAGTCCAGATCAAGCTGGATGGGGAGGGGAAAGGCAGGTTTGGGCTTTGTTTGATTTGGTTTAGGCTAAAGCTCAAGGTCCATTTATTTAGGAAAGAGATTCCCACCCCCTAAATGCAGTGCATCTTAAGTTCAATAGAAAATAATAATAGAAAATAATACAGGAGCATATAAGCCCTATGCCAAGTGAGGTGTAATGCACACTCAGTTCTAGGTTTTGGCGCTAAAATTTCTCAAGAAAGAATTTTCTTTTCCTCTTTTACTATGTTTTACGGAATTTCCATAACTTTCCCTAAATACTGACTACCTTGCCTACAGGTAACTAAGATTCTCCTTTCTAATGCTATCAAAGCTGCTTTTTGAGGAAGGATCAGTTATTTCCTCCAGGCCCTGAGAGCCTCTCCCTGAAATAACTTCTCCATCCAGCCCGTGAGTAAAACACTGAGCTCAACACCAGGTGGAAGCTTTGGGAGCAGGTTTCAGCTCACCTGCCTGAGCAGCCAGGCACAAAAACCCCGTAGGAGAGGAACAAGGAGCAGTTTTGCCCCTTTGCCTCTGATGGAGATCCAAGGGCTTGGAAAGGAGCGCACAGCAGTTCGCATCAGTGCACGAGCTGAATATAAAACCCAAACCAAAACACGATTTGTTTTTCAGTTTATTAAAGGAAATGTTTTCATATAATTAATCATGGTCCGCAAGGCCGCTTTATCCAACGCCGTTCCTCCCTACCCCCGCCATCCCACATGGAGCCTTAGCCGGACTAAAATTCTGCAAAGCCTTGCATTGTTCTCCCTGACACCGGATCAGCGGACACAAAAAAGCAACTGCCAGCTCAAAAGCAATCCGGCGATAGAGCCTGGTGCTATCTAATCAAGGGCAAAAGGTCACTTCCGAACAACTGGGCAATAAAAGATTATTTCCAGCCGCAGAACAGAAAGGCCCAGTGGTGGATGCCTGAAAGAGGGGGGTGGAAGGAGGGCAAAAGGGCTCCCGTCTGTGGGAGGAAGTGCATTGAATAAAGCCAGCAGACGGGAACCATCTGGCTTTGTGCGTGGTCTGTTCTTCAGAGGAGAGAGAAAGCCCCCTCAGCGGGGCCAGTGACTCCATGCAATGATTCAAACTTTTTTTTTTTTTCCCCTCTTTCTCTCCCCCATCAATTTTAAAGCAGCTTTCCCAGGCACTAAAAAATTGGAAACGGGAACTTTCCTAATGGGCGGATGGACATGTCTTATCAAGTGCAAGCTGCAAGATGAAGCCCACGTTTTAATTTGGTCATGAGAGATGGTTCTTATCAGAGAGCAAGGCCTGTGGATGACCAAACGGGGCTTTTCTTGTTTGTTTTTTTTAAGGATGGCTTCAGAAGAAGCCTCCCAGGGACCCAGTGGACTCAAATTCCCAATCCACCCAGTACACTGAGTTTTGGTTGCATTTTTAAACAGCAAACAGCATTTCCAGCAGCCTCACCTTTATTATGTATACTTCATGCATTTCCCCCCTTCCTCTCTCTCCCCACTTGTTATATGGCCTCACTTGAATGAAAGCAAGAAAATAAAAGGGCCAGATTACATTCAGTCCAGTTGCCATGGCCTGTGGGAGGGCAGAATTGCAAACACTTCAGTACAAATGGTACAATCCCTCCTCCCTCCCCTCAGCCCTGCAGTTGTCCTCCATGTCCTCACTTTCCCTTGCTCCGTGGCTCACACCGGAGGCCTTTGGCACTCGGCGGCGAGGAGCTGAATCTATTCAAGCACCCAGACACCTCCTCCGTTCACCACTGAATTAACTTTAAGCATGCAAATCACACTAATCCAGAATTCACAGGAGAGGAAGTCAGGAGGGTTCCCAGTGGTCTGGGAAATATTTTTCCTTTTGGGAAGGGTAGGGGAGGGGGGGGTCATTGCACTCTTCTTTAGAGCTCGCTGCAGGTCACTCTGGCTCATCTCAAAGAAAGTTTAGTTCAGAGGCTCAGCTTGACATTCATTGGTTTCTAAATCGGAACCTCTTGAGCGATTGTCCCAGCAATCCCAGGGATTGGGGCCTGAGCAAATAGCCCCCGACTAATTCTGCTGTAGTAGGGGGGAAACGAAGCAGTTAAATGTCCAGTTTATCAACAGAAAACAACAACTGAGCCATTGTCCTAACAGGGTGCAGGAGGAAACCGTTTTGCAGGGCTCATCTGCATGAGAAACCCGGGCAGCTGGGAAACACCAACGCACGGCTTGGGGGGAGAGCCACGAAGACATTGGAGGAGAAAAATATTCCATACATCAGTTTCTGTACTGCCATCTTCAAAAAGGAAGCAAAACTCAGGAATTCTGAGTAAGTTGGACACAACTTGACAATTGAGGGGCTTTGTTTTAAAGGGGAAAAAAAAAAGCCAACACAAAAAAACCCACAAAGCAGAAGTTTAAATTGAGAGTCTACACAGCAGGTCCTCTTCCACAGCCTATTTGAAATGAATGAATAAAAAAAACCCACTACCAACAGCAAGATGACCAAATGGCCAAGGCAACAGCTCTGGTATTTATTCTCTACAGCTCTGCAAGCTGAGGCAGTACAAAGATACCAGAGTTTCTGCTATAGTCTCATCAAACAGACAAGGAAATGCAGGATGCAGTTTGGAGATGCAAAGCCAAAAAGGAAAACCATAGAGTTGAAATGGACCTACTATAAAGTGGGTTTAAAAACCCCAATGTCACTCCTTCTGCTCCTCACTTTTTTTTTTTTGCCACTCAGGACTGATCTATTCTCCGTTTTCTTAGCTAATGGTTTCTTGGCAGTCACAGGCATTTTTCTCTAAGGATTTTTAGACACCCAGAAGTGGTTGGAAAAGCACAAGCAAAGGACTTGCTCACCACATTCCCTGTCTCTCCAAGAGCTGAGCAAAAAGCCTTGCCCTGTTACTGCCCAGGGTGAGGTCTATAACCCACACAGCAGACATGGAAACTGCATTCCACTTGCTCGTCAAATCCAGTGGGAAAACAGCTTGAAGGTATAGGGGGAAAAATCCCAAATGTAAAGCAGGTGAGCCTCGGGTTAAGGCAGCTGCTGCTTTAACAGCCACTTTCAACACTTCAGAAAGTGAAACCACTTACTGGAACAACAAAGCTGTGTGCAAGGAGGAGGGGATGGCTGAGAAAATGTGTCCCTGGAACAGACCCTTTAGGGACAGGCCAAGGCGAGATGATGAGGTTATCACCAGGAAGATCACAGCCCCAAACTGCAAGGTCACAACCTGCTTTTAAAGGGAAGCAAATCCAGCCTTTTCTGGAGTGCCCCAAAAGAGAAACCCATCCAAAGGGACGCTTCCATGGCCCAGCAGTACAATATTCACATTCCAGCCACAACGGAGCCAAACAGCTTCACTGCAGTGGGGGCAGCTCCTACTCCCACCTACCATGATTAAAAACCTGGAGACTTACAGTTGTTTCAGAGCTCCACTGGCATTCTTTGAGGCCAGAGCATGCCCTATGCTGAGCAGCCACCCTGCTTTCCACTCCACTTAGCATTAATTACAAGCCTCTTTCTTGGATAGCTTGGCAGCTTTGTGGTTCAAGGCGGAAAGGGGGGGAAAAAAATAAATCTCATCCTATTAAGTGTAGCCCAGCGACCAAAATACTCTGAAAGATAGGAAACCCTTCTCAGCGTGAACAAGCAGCAGAACTGCACTTTAAAATACAAGTTTTAATTGCAAGTGGCATTTCCAAGCTACCCTGCTCCTGGGGCCACCTCCATGAGGGCCAGGCGTGCTACCAGACAGTTAATACCCTCAAACAAACAGCTTCCCACTCCCAGCCACAAACAGGGCTTTAAACATACTCCATTTGTATCACAAAAGGCAGTCAAAGCCCCTGTCCTTGCAGGAGGCTTAGCTCTAGTTAGGCACCCAACAAAAACTAAGCTGGTAAGCATCTCCATTTGGTCTCTCTGGCTGACTCAAACCCAGCATTTTGCTGGGAGCAGGTTCTGTACCAAGCCCCAGTAGCTTGATCACAGATCATGGACCAATTTTAGCTGATATTAGCACAGACTCACCAAATCCAGTGCAGCTCCAGAAGGGATGCAGAACAGCACAGCTCTCCTGCCGTAAACCCTTGGGTTTAAGGCTGCAGATCTTAGGGGAAGCCTGAAGGAGATCAAGACCATACTGTGACCTGCTTCAAGAAGAGCAGGCCTGCTTAATACCCCTCCGTATAACCAAAGGCTCTTGTCCTGGGTGTCCCCTCAGCTGTGGGGAGTTTGGGCCTTCTAATTCTGTGGAGCATCCCAGGTGCTCTCAAAGGGCAGAAAGGAGTTTTCCACCAGCTGAGTTGCTCAGAGCTTTCCAGGCAGATTTTTTTCATTTTACCCTAAATTCACAGACCCTGCAGCATTGGTCTGCCATGTTCTCAGCATCCTAACTGGCTTAGCCAACAACACATACTGCCTGCCTTGCTGATGTGGGATCCTTTAGGTTTGTAACCTAAGGGAAATATAAGCCAGTAATCTACTGTGCAGATGAGGCAAGCAATCGCTATTCCTTACATCCAGTTGTAAATCAAAGGGTTTCCTGCTTAAGTCTAGATAAGAATATAACCCCCAGGCTATGGACCACCTGACAGCACCAAGTCCTTTTGTTAAGAAAACGATTGCAGATGACTCAGTGCTTTCACCTGTTCTCCTTTGCCAGGTAGCATAGCCTCTGGATGGCTGGACTGAGCTGAGGCTTCAGTAGAAGCTTGAAGCTGAGACTCCTTAGACAATTCCATCTTAGAAATTCCATCTGGGATCTGGCTTTACAGGCCATCCCTGCATTTCCAGCACAGCAGAGCAATGGAGACAGAGCCACCTCCACCATATCCTGGTGAGATCTGACTTCTTCACTTGGGGAAGTGCTTAACTCCAGGTTTTGCTGAGCCTGACAGCCTTTTACTGACCTCCAGCCCTTGCCATGGCCTGCGGCAGTCCTGTTGTGAAAGACTGCTTTGAAAGCAAGCTGACGGCAGAAGAAAGATGTAGGGAATTTTAAAAAGCATTTTCCATTCTGACTCTGGTGTACTACTGTACAACCCTGTCCAACTCCTCCATTGCTTTGTGGCTGCTGTCACTCACACTTTTCCTGTCTCACTGCTGCCCTTTCTACCCAGCCAGTGGGCTTGCTCCGTGGGATGCTTCCCACCATCGCTGCAGGCACAAAACTGAAAACTCTGATGTCATGTCTCATAACCCATCAAAAAGCACCTTGTTTGAAACAGGGAGATGGGATGAGGTCATCAGGAGTTGTAACCATTCTCTCTTTTTGGCACACCACGTCCTTATCTGGGAGGCATTGCAGGGAGGGCATTGTAAAGGTTACGTAAAATCAAAACAGAATTGTCAGGCATTCCTTTCCCCGACATTTGTTTTGGCAAATTTACATCCTCTGAAAAACACGAAGGAGGCATCATTTTCTGCAGCAGAACATCTCATACGAGCGGGGCCGACACAAAGAACAGCCTGCCCAAGGGCACTGAGGAGGCTTTAGAGGCAGGAGGGAAAAACCTTTGGTGTACACTGAGTGCATGTGCAAATATCCCCACATGTCCCTCTGCCCACAGAATGCAGGAGGAAGAAAGGATTATCTATCATACAGCTCCTGTCATGGGAGACATTTTCATTGTTGTTTTACTATGTTATATAATTGCATTGTCCATAAGCACAGAAGAGCCAGAAAAACCCTCTGCATTGGCATCTCACAGAAGCACTGCTGCAGACTCACAGGTGGGAAGGGTGATGGGCACATGCCTTGTTCATTCAGATCTCCTCCATCTTCCTAAATTACCTGCAAGGAACTGGAGAAAGGGGGCAATAATCAGAATCCCCTAACAAACCTGCCACTGAGGCAGTTTTACAGCTTGGCTCCAAGCCTCTGCTCAGAACCTCTTTCTCCTCTTTTTCAGAGCTCAGTGAAGATGAGCAACAGAGGGCATGGGCATCCTTCCATCTGCTCCTGCTCTAGAGCAGAGATACATCCAAGATGTTTCAACTCTGCGATCCTTCTCTCCTGGGATGGTTTCAATGGTAAGATTCACAGCCTAAAAGGTATCACTGAAGCCATGGTAGTAAGAGGGGCAGCTACAACAGAAGGGAGGAGAAACAGAAGTATTTTACTGAGTCCAGGCCTTGCAGATGGTGAGACCAAGAAGCAAAAGTCATGCTCACAGTTAAAGCTAATGAAATTCTGCAATCCCTAGGGGAAACTCAGAAACACAGGCATGAAATGCAGACCTGCTTCTTGTGTTCACTACTTTGGTTACATGTTCAAATGCAATACATGGATGGAGAGCAGGGACTGAATTTCCTCAGGTGCTGCTGGATGCATCCCATTTTTGGTTCATAGCCCTGCATCCACATCTGCAGTTCCAGTAGCCACCTACAGTGATGTGTCTTCAGGCAGGGAGGTAAGGAAGGAGAGCACCTCTAACACAGAGAGGCATGAGCATCCCAATTCAGACACTGTCTATCTGCCCCAAACCATTTTTTGATAGATTTTAATAACATTGCAAGAACATCTCTTTGTATCTTCTTCTTAGGCATCCACAGCCCTCCATTAGCAAATTAAGATTAAACAACAGCCACTTCTATCTTTATGTGGTAAAACAAGCTTCTGTATTTAAGATAAACTTTACAGGACAGGTGGTTTCCTAGAATGGAATATCCCCACGAAAACATTTAACTATCCTACATAAACGTCAACAAGGTATGAGAAGAGTGCACCTAATAAAGAAGATAGAGGCTACAATAAAAAGGGGCCCTAAATCAAAGGGCAGGTTCACACCAACAAACACTCACACACACTGGGTTGATTGGAACAGGGCCCTCAGCATTGCTGGCAGCCCAGCAGCAATCTGGTGTAGCTTTCCCTGCCTTTCCTTGGAGGTTTGACCCACACCATCACATTGCTGGGGTTGTGGCTGGGACTGCAGCCACAAAACTGCCCCTGCGGGTTCTGTACTGGGAGCTCGATGTGTACTCCTACCTTTATCAGCTCTTAAAAAAAAAAAAAAAAAAAAAAAAAAAAGGGGGGGGGAACGCAGAGCAAACATTATCTATTGTTAATTACCTGTAAAGTAGGGCTTTTGCCACTTCCCCAGTTTCTAAGAGCTCTGAAGTGAAACCTGAAAGAAGCCACCCATTGTTTCCAATTGTGCAAGAGCCAGGAGCAAATAGGGCTCAAATTGCAGCTCTGAAAGGCAGCAGGAAATTGGCAGCCCGGTAATCTGCTCCCCACCATTCAGAGGAACAAAGGCGACATTCCTCCTCAAGTAGTCACCATTAGAAACCCAAGGCTGATCTATTTAGTAAGGCCCACAGAATAAATCTGTGGAAATAAAGAGTTTTAATTAGAAGGCCATAGGATATGGCTCTAGTTTCCAGCCCCTCAAGTAACATGTATTATTTAGGCTCTTACCCCGTTTTCCCACATATCCAAACGCTGACACCCTGACATCAGCACCGTTGCCGTTAAAAAAAAAAAAAAATAAATCCCAAACTAACAAATGTAGAAACTGTTCATTACAGGTGGATCATACCGTACAGTGTGCTGTACCAAGAACATTTCAAATTGGTGCCTGTCTTGGGATTATATATTTTCCCTCAAGAGTATTAACAATCCTTCTAACCAACCACACTCCCCCATCTGTGGCATGTTTTAAATATTCTCCAGAAAGTGCTACAGTTTCCAGCAGGATGGGTTTTTCCCCTCCCTCCCATCCATCCATCCTTCTGCACAGAATGACTCAGTAATTAAACACTGCTGGCCAAAGGCTCCTGGTTGTGCCAGTGCCTCACAGCGTGGCTCCATACAGCCCTCCAGCCCATTTTCCCCAGCAGCCAAAGAGAAGCCTTTCCTTCAGAGCTGCTTTATCAGGCACAGTTGATTTAAAAGAATTTAAGTCCAAGTGCAAAATGCTCTGAGATACTTTGCAATTTTTGCCACCTGAACAGATAAAGTTGTCCCAAACCCAGCGTGTTAGAACTGTCAGAAGGGAGAGCAGATGAGATTAACTTTTCCAGGGGATGTTATCTGCGCCTGGCAGCAGTGATGGATGACTCTGCAACTACCACGGAAGTGTTACTGCTCCAGTACAGGGCAAGGGATGGAAAGTGGGGATACAAGAACACAGGCCCTAGAACTCTAGGTTTGAAAACTCATACAAAAATCTCTGTGAAGACTCCAGAATGGCACCCTCTATCTCTACCACTTGCTCCAGAGAGACCCTTTGGCTATTTAACACAGCAGAAATGGTGCATTTTCACTCTAACAGTATTTCCTCACATACTCTCGGCAGATCAGTAAATTCAAGTCCAGGTACAGACAGAGTTTGGCAAAGTTCGGCAAATTTCATACCTGGAGTTGAATTTCACAAAAAAATTCATGACATCCAGCTATCCTGTATTTCCCACCCTGACTAACCAGGTTTATCCTCACCTTGAATTGGATGAGATACAGGACATGTAAAAATGTATTAAATCAAAAAGTGCCTCAGTGACAGCACAGGTGCTCCTGTAGCCATAGCACATTTCATCCAGAAGAACTTTGCATGCCATGTAGGAAAATGAACAAGTGGACAACTATTCCCTAAAAAGAAGGGGTCAGGTAAATGAGACTGGATTTAGATAAGACTTTGGTATAAGAAGGTACTGTGCAATCTTCCAGTATCCAGGTTAGAGGAAAGATCCAGCACTTCCCCGTTCCTGTCAGGCAACTGGTTTATTTGTTTTCATCTGAAAGTGTGCTACTCATAAAGCGCACAGATCCAAAAACAGACATTACACAAGAAACAAAACTTTGGAGAGAACCTTCACCAGGCCATATAAATTCATCTCTTCCTCCTGCTTGAAGTGTGGAAGAGGAATCCTCACAGCACTGCAAGAACTCTCAGGTGGTTTGGAAATTGAAGCATGTGCCAGAAAACAGGAGGTTTCATTTAAAATAGCCATTAAGTAGTTAATCAGTTATGCAATTTCAGCCTATTTAGGGAGCTCCACCTACTTCTCACAGTCATTTTATCCCACAAACTGAGAACATCCTAACATTTATGAGCACTGGGCATTCCTAAGGCAGTGCAAGCACTGTCGCCTGGCCAGCTCATTCACTGGTGTAAATCCATCAGCTCCATTCAGAAGAAATATTCCATGGAATAAACCCACTCATAGTCTGGCAGCGACCCTGCGGGGTCAGGCAGGATGTCCCATTGTGCTCCTTCTTGCACAAACACAATGGGGTTCAGCCCCTGGGGGCAGAGCCTCTGTCAGGCTGTTTGTGCCTCCTGACATCGTGTTCTGCAGGATGTTTGTTTTCAGGTCGGGGCACCCAACCAACGTGCAGACAAAGGTCCACAAAACAGGGCGTGCTTACAAGGCCAGAGCCATGGCTACCAGGCACACCTTTCTCCAAGGACTGACTAAATGGATGCATCTCTGCTCTGAAATAAAGAGCTACCACAGCCTCAAGCTAATTTTAGAGTATGTACTTCTCCTGGATGCATACTGTTTCTCTTATAATACTGCCTCATGAATGTATCAGGAATATTGACAAATCCAGGTGACTTTTTGGTTCTTTCTTGATGCTAAAATCAAAAGTCATTCATTCAGACTAGTATCTCACCCATACATACTTAAAGTAAAAAGCCAAGCCACGTGTGGTTCGCAGGAACACTTTCCCGAATCTGTATTTATCAGTATGTAAATGAGGCAGTATCTCAAGACACCTTCACCAGGAGGAGTGGAATGGCAGCTCCGAGGAAAACCAACTGCACTGCATCTGTTTATCACAAATACAAACCAAGCTGTGAATATCGCTCTGGAGATCACAAGGTTTTTGAGCAGATCCTTCCAGTGATCTTTTTGAGCAGCTCCTTACCACAGGCTCCTCGTGGCTGGGGAACTAAAGCCTTCCTCTGGCTGGCTCCTCCCACCAGCCAGAAGAAGGTGGAACACAACCACAGGGAAGAACTACAAATGATTAAGGGCTGCTCTGAAAGCAAACTGCCCTGCAAATGAAGGGTCACCAGAACAAGACCTGTGCAGCTCCATGTGCCATGTGAGGCTGGTAAATCCAGTTGTGTGACAGCAGAACAGAATTTTATTCCAGGTTTTTTGAAGCACCACCATGACTGACACAAATGCTCTAGCTGGCAGAAGGCCAACAGTTAATCAGGATTCTTTAGAATCTGGAGGTAATTTTAGCAGAACAAGAAACACAGAAGTATCAGTGAGTCCTGAACATTCCTCCAGGACAAAAATCTATTACTTCATATAAGTCCATTAAAACACTTCATCTAGCCCCTTTAATCCCTCTCAACAGATTTGCTTTATCACAGACAGAGGAACTAATCCTCTCCCACCTGTCTTTATGATATGGAACCATAAACAAGAGCAAGTACTTTTCATTTGTTAGGCATTATCCCCCCTTGGATAACGCCCTCACCCACCCCAGCATTGGTGTAATGGAGCAATCTTTGGAGAAACACCCCAACTCTGAGGGCAAATTCCCACCCCAGCTATAGGTTCCTCCAGCATGGAACATGGAAACTTTATCCATTGTTTTTATTGCTAAATTACTGTTTCCTAAACTCATCTCTTATCAGGAGTTTCAAGACACTAAGTAAAGCAAGAAATCCAGCTTGCTGGACTTCCCTTTTTCCTTCAACCCAGACGTGACACATCCGAGGCTTCCGCTGTTGGAACCAGATGGCACCCTCGGCCAAATCCATCACCCACCCATGCAATTAGGTCAGTAGGTCAGCTGAACTTACTGCCTAATTACACCACCATTTTACACAGCGTTCTCTTGCCTTCTCAAAATAAGATCTTGATCTTATCAAGATCTTGATCTAAATATCAGGATAAAAAAAGTAATTTTTATGAGCTATATTGCAATAGGCTTTGACAGTCTGGCGCTCTGCAGATACAGAGGAGTAACCTCAAACAGCCCTCTGATAAATTTGGGGTTGAAGGGCTGAAATGTGCACTTCAGTGGCCTAATTGCTGGAAATCCCCTCAACAAACACCCTTCCAACAGAGCACAGCATCCCTGAATGGCCATTCCACTGTGGAAAGTAGAACACAGTGGCTGACCACTTGGGGCATAAAGTAGCCTGTGTCTCTTCAGGCTGTGGAGGCTTCACAGCTTCACTTCCTCCAGCTGTCAGCTTGCTCCCATTCTTTCAGCTGGAAACACATTCATGTACTCTCACCCAATCCTGCATGGTTCTACACCACAAAATCCAACTGCCTGAATGAATCCCCAGTCACTTCCATGGCACAGTGGCAATGACCTTGCATTCCCGAGCACCCAGAAGTGAGCTTGGATAGATTTGTGTCACAGCTGAGACAGCCACGACACAGAGTACCTCCATGCAATTTCAGAAAGCTTTAAGCATTCATCCCAACAGAGAAACACCATACCTCATCAGAAGGCTTCAGGTGTCTGCCCAAACAGAGTAACATGCTGTCACTTCAGAAAGCTGCAGATTTCTGCTCTTCCTGTCCTTCAGCCCAACCTTTTGTACCCCTCATGCATTGCATTCAGGTTAATGCCTTGCACTTGTGTGTCCCTTTGGTGGTTGGTCAGTGCACCTGAGCACTCATTACCTTCAATCCTGGCCACCTGCTTGTCACAGCTGTAGCTTGTTAGGGATGAGGCTCCCAATTACCACAAACTGTGTGCCTACAGATCTGTATATTAAATACAAAGCATACAGCATCTAAGCCAAGAGAAAAACACATTATTCTCGTTTTTCTAACACTGCCTGCTCTACCTGGCAATTAGATAAACCACATAAGACCTGCAAGAAACTGTTTTCTTCTCTCTGCTGTGGTAGGTCCAAGTCAATCTTTTCTCCAAAGGCACTGCAACCTCAAGTTATTCCCAAAATCTGGTTAGTAAAGGGAGCATTAGTATGACTAACTAGAGCATAGCTGTTGTTTTAAAAAAAAAGATCTGAAACAGTGTCATGACATAGCTCCTGATGGAAGATAATCATAAAAGGATGGAGAAAACGTGGGTCCTTTGGGATTTCTTCTCTTCTGCTAGGACCCAAGCCAAACCCCCAGATAAGTCAGTCACCTGGCTGAAAAAAAGAGACAGACGTACGGAGGGCAACGTTTTCCTTGAGGAGGCACAAGCAGCACCCTTGGAGCAAAGGCCCTGAGTAGGGAGCTGGCTGTGATCCAGCTGTGGAGGCAGTTGGCTCCGTGTTCCCGGGTGTCAGCACACAGTTACCAGTGGACATCTCCGGCCAGCGCCGGACAAGGCCTCCATTGTGTCCGCGGGGCCATTTGCAGCTGTCGCTCTCCGAGACGCACGGTGATAGCGAAGGAGTGCGAGTCCCTGCTCCTCAGGAACATTCCTCTCCTGCCTCTGCTTCCTCTGGGGAAATCTTGGAAAGCGGAAACTGCGTGCATCCACTGCTGCCCCACGAACCCCCTAGCCTGTCACTTCTGTCACACAGAGGAGCAGCAGCACCCACATCCTGCAAAGCATTCCTAGGTGTACTCAGATGATGATCTCACTTTGTACCTCTCAGGGTACATCTGTGCTGTTGAATAAAAAAGCAGCCTTTCAGTCAACTCCTGTTCTATGACACTGCATCAGCTGGCATGGAATTAACTACAAAAAGGCAAGCATATGCAAATCATCATCGTGCTGGGAGTCAGAGCACATTGAATATGGCAATTCAAAGCAGCAGGACTTCAAAAAAGAGCAAGATATGACACATTTGTCAAGTCATTGCTCTGTTCTGAAGTGGAGTTTCTCTAGAACCACTTACTCTGAACACCATGTGAAATTGCATCCATTTAAAACTTTTAAAGTTCAGGAGAATTGTGATGTAACCTTGACCCACATGAGGAAAAGAATGAGGTCTCCCCATTCACTCTTAATGAAAAGCTTTTTCTGTTGAATGTGTGTTAAATGGCCAGAAGTAGCTGTGACACTTAGGTCACCCTTAAGAGCCTTTAATTTAAAGACAGAAGACTCAGTTGACATTGGAAAACGTATGGGAAAAGAACCAAGTAAGTCATAAACATAGGCCCAAACACACATACACATTCCCAGATTTCAAAGCTACCAAACTACAGCAACACCATTGCTATTTTTCATCCTGCCTCCAAGCTTTTTATTTAGAATCAAGGTGGGGACATTAATTTCTTCAGCTGCTGCACAATTGAACCAGCCAGGAAATTCTATATAGGAAAATTTTAAATGGCTTTGCATATTAATGTGGCATTCCTTAAAAAAAAAAAACCAAACCAAAAAAAACAAACCAAAAAAGAAACCAACTTGGAAGTTGTGGTTTCCTCCTCCACAAATGTATTTCCAAATGCTTTGGTAAATAAATAGAGCCTCCATTTCTTGGCACTGTTAAGCACAACACAGATTCAATTGTATTAGACATCTCTTATTTGATATATAGCTGGCTTAAAATTAGGTAAACTAGAGCACAGACTAGTGGCTTTGAAGTATCAATAGGAGGTTATTTGCCACCTGACAGACCTGAAGGAGGAACAGCCCAGCAATACACACATGTAGCTCACAACCTGTCATTGTAACAAAAGAACTCCAGAGGCGTTTTCATTAATTAATATATTTTCTGCATTATAGTTAACATATGTACTTTCTTCGTGTCATCCTTATTTCGTTAAGTATTGATATTTTGTTATATTCAGACATGAGTACATTTTCGAAGTCTTTTGCAATAAATATCATAAAATAATAGAGATTCACATAATAAATATTCTTTACAATAAAAAAAGTTTTAACAGACTTTTGTCTTAAAAATAGTTGGGATTCAACTTTGTGTTTTATACATAAAATATACAAAAAAGACCACAATTTGTGGCTAAGGCAATAAAACAGGGCAATAAAATTATAAAGTACAGAGCAGAGCTAAACTCACTAAGCCAAAGGATCACAAGAGACTTGAAGGATTCAAGAACATTTAGGTGACTCAATGACACCTGAAGGCTGTTTGGATATATGAACACCACCAACTTTAATATCAACTGATACTGACAGACTATAAAAACGGGATCAGGAGGGTGGAGTAAGCAATATCCTTCAAAGACTGGACAGCAAAAGAAACAATACGTATGTTGCAGCCACAATGTCTCCAATGTGAAGATCTACATAGTGTAGCAAAAACTGAAGTTACATTGAAAATGTGGAAAAAAAAAAAAAAGAAGGAGGCAGGGCAATTCTCAGGTCTGAGAATGTTCCAAAAGTTAAGAGAAAAAGAGAGGGAAAAAAAAAAAAAAGATGCAAAAAGAAGCAGGCTGCTTATAGAAGAGTCAGGCCTTTCATTTGGTGAAGCCTTTATTTTACATCCCTCTCCAGAAAGAACACGGACAAAAAATTATTTCACAATCCAGCTCACTCAGGAAAGTTATTCTTCCTTGGCACCTGGGAGGTTAAGGAGAAAAAAACCCATAACTTGCTGAGAACAAAAAAAAAAAAAAAAACAAACCATCTTTGGGAAGATATTCACAGAGCAAGAAGCTTCAAGAGCCCAGTGAGCCCTCAGTGTCTCTTTCAGGAGTGGTTCAGTTACAAACTCGAAGACCCTGCCCAAATGAGCGGCAGGTGCAGAGCCCAGGTCCACACTTACCAAAGAGCAGCAGCAACTGCGTGAAACGCTCCACACTCAGCCAAGTCAGTAGGAGGAGGAGAGCAAAGATGCAAGGGGAAGAACTCACATGTCTGAAATTGGGCAGACAGAAATGAAAGGAAAGGAAAGCAACAGTCCTCCCAAAATGGGAGAGAAAGGAGGGAAAAAGAAAAGATGGAGGGAGGGAAAAAAAAATCAGCTACAACCTGAAAAACTGAAGTTGGAGGAAGCAAACCTCCCCCCCAAAATCATGAGGGCTTGCCCTGACCCCGGGAAGGGCAGCTCTCCAGTTTACAATAGACCGTGTTGGAGTTCTTGCACCGGCACCCCGGACGATTGACGCGGTCGTAGCACCCCCGGCAGAGTTTTAGACATCCTTTGGCCGGAGGGTAGCAGAGCAAGCAAGGCAGGAACAAGGATATGGCTCCCATGCACAGGTACCTAGAACAGCAGTGTGACTGGGAGCAGGAGCAGGGATTATCCGCATACGAGTCCCCTTCATCGTCGTTGGAACAGTGGTAGAAGATCCCTTTGACCAGGCACATGCAGGTGCCATACTCCACCATGCTCTCGGCCGAGCACAGGCACTGCCGGTTGCAGGCCAGGCAGGAGGGCAGGGCCCGCGGCGCCGTGCACTCCCCGCACTTGCACTTCCCGCACTGTTCACAGATGAACTTGTGCTGCGTCAAGTCCTCTTTTAAAGGCCCCTTCAGATCGTCCACGATCAGGGCCGACTGCTTGGGCTGTGCCCGGATTGTCCGGTCGGATCTGTGGCCGGAGCCTGGCCGGGAGGGCGGCGAGCGCCCCAGCAGCCCTTGCTCCGAGGAGGCGCTGCTGTTGCTGCCGGAGCTGGCCGCGCTGCCCGTGCTGGTCGATCGGCTCAGGACGGGAGCCCTGGCGTTATGCTGATGTGCCACGTGCCCCACATGGCCGGGCCTGTGTTCGTAGTTATTGTTCACATTAATTGGTATAATCTCGTGAGTCCTCTCATGCTTCTCCTGCCTCGGCGCCGTCCGCGGACCCGATTTTTTCACCACTGACGGCCCCTCGGTGTATTCGTTGCTGCCCCTGATGGCCTTGATCTGGTCCAGTGACAAGATGGTCGTGGGCTGGCCGTCCCTGTCATAGTCCAAGCGCTGCCGGCTGTCCAGGGAGGGCTGCTGAATCACCACCAGGGAGCCGCCGCTGCCGTGCTGACTTTGGGGCTCCATCTGTAGTGATCTCTGCTGCTGGCATTCAGCGGGAACCTGGCATGCATCTGAAACCCTGAAATAAGGAAGGAGACAGAAGGTGTAAATAAACACTGCGTGTGTACATATACACACAAGAGATCAAGGGTAGTGGAGGGATAAAGCACCGGATACTTTCTGAAAACAGAAATGATCTGGCAAAGCCCAAACTGCCCCAGCCACCTGGTACTGATCACTTTCAGCAGGGGATTACAGCAGTGCTGAGGATCTGGCCAAAGTCCAGTAATGGGGAAAGTCTGAGTATGGCATCATAGATGAGGAATGCAAAGGAGACCCCATGCCATTTAAAAAAAAAAAATTAAAAAATAAAAATCCAGTATTAACTTGTATGCTTACTTGGCAAGCCATGGGAAGTGCCTCTCCCTTGCTACTGAACTCAACATCTGTCTCTAGCAACAGCAATTCCAAATGCCCCCGACACTGAGCTGGAAACAGCCAAGAACACCACTGCGTTCATGTTTCATATGGCAGAGTGAGGAACGAGCTCAGTTCTCACTCTTCTGCCTGAATCTGCAGCATCAGAAAGCTCCACAGATTTGCTTCCTAGTGCATTTGGAAAGTCTCCCTCTTAAAGTGACGTATGTGCATTACAGAGTCCTGAACTAAGTGCTGTCAAGCGGCCAAGACATTTTCTGTGAGAAAGTAACTCAGCCTACACATCTAATATGCTCCTTTATAAAATTAAAGCAAGGGTGCAAACAACCTGTTTTCAAACATTTCCTGACCAAAGGCCAGAGTGTGAAAGAAAAATAGGGTAGAAAAGGCTTAGATGAACTAGGTATCAAACAAAAATACCTAAGTATTCATGAGAATGTTAAGAGCAGATAAAAACCCCTCAATAACAACCTCAAAACACAAAGAACAAATCCATTTTCACCAGACAGATTAAAAGCTTCTCAAATAAACAGAACATCTGCTCGTCTATCTTTTTAATAGCAGAACAGTAGAGATGTTACACATTTCCATCCTGCCTAGCTAGGGACACAAAGATTGCAACACGGACTGAGAAAACTACAGTGACAGTTCTGCACCTACACAAAAATGTAGCTGAGTATCTAAGTGCCACATTTATGCATGGAACCAAGACAACAAACTGCTTTTCTTTACTCTCAGCCAAAGGAAAAGTCCCTTTTCACTCCTCCGGGCATGCCATAAGTGTTTACCTGAATGCAGAGAAAGGTAAGTGCTGCTATCAAGCATTTCAAAAACTCATCCAATAATGCTATGAAAGTGTCTGCATAGAGCCAGCATGGAGGTGTTCCCCACTCCAGAGAGAAAAAGGCACCATGGTGTGGAAGCACAGAAAGAACAAGAAGAGGAAATGTTTCTTCTAGCAGGGCAGAAAGTGACAGCTTCTGCCGTGACGCAAAATCTTTGTCCTCATACAGTAGTCAAAGATTTAATTTTACATCTAACATCATCTGTGTGGGCTTTGTGGACATCAGATTAAACAGAAAACCAAACACTCTCACTTCTAATTCACAGAACTGAATCACAGAATGGCTTGGTTGGAAGGGACCTAAAAAACTCTGCAGTGCCAAAGCCCCTGGCCATGGGCAGGGACACCTTCCGCTAGACCAGGTTGCTCAGAGCTCCATCCCACCTGGCCTTGGACGCTTCCAGGGATGGAGCATCCACAGTTTCTTCCTGTGCCAGTGCCTCACCACCCTCCAGCAAAGAATTTCCTCCTACCCCACACAAGAAGCAGCCTTCTTCACAAGCACTGAATACAAATCCATAACAGACCAAGGGTGAATGAATGCGAAAAGAGAAAGATTTACAGCTGTACCAGCCAGGAGCTGGGCTCCCTAGGGGATGAAAAACAATATCCCAAGAAAATGCGAAAGACATCCAGTGCCATCTTTGGGGGGAAAGTGCAACATCAACGCGGCGCAGACTGACAAGCCCAGCTGCAGAGCGGGCCGAGAGTTGAACCGGCCACCTCCACCTCCGCGCGGATCGCTCGTAAACTGCTCCCCCCGCGGACAATAAAATAAAAATGAGTAGTAGAAAATAATAAAATAACGTACGGCGCAGGCGGCGAGAGCCCTCACGGTTCTGCACCCGGGGCTGCGCTCTCTCCCCGCACCTCGGGGGTAGGATCTCGCTTCCCTCCCCTTCTCCACACCCGCTCGGACATGCCGCCAGCCCCCCCGTCCCGCCCTGCTCCGCCCCGCTCCCCGCAGCCCCGGGCGGGCGGCGGCGGCGGCGCGGCGCCCTCTGCGCCCCGAGCGGAGCGGAGCGGATCACGGCGCTGACGGAGAGGAAGGAAGAGGAGGGGAAAAGGGGAAGAAAAAAAAGTTATGAATGAAAACATAGGCTTCCTTTTTTTTTTCCCCTTCCTTTCCGTCCTTCTCTTTCTCTTCCTCAGGGGAAGGCAGATCTTAGCCCGGTGCTGCCTGGGGAGGGAGGATTACCTGGCGCTTAAAGCGGCAGCCGAGCGGCCGCTCAGCCCCGGGGTTTCCCCGCGCTGCGGCTCGGCAACCCCGCCTCAGCCCCTCCAGCCCCCACCTGCGAGGAGCGCTTGGAGGGTGCTTTTGACATTTTGCTCGCTGGCAGCCAGCCACGGTCCCCTGCAAGCCTTCCCGCAGCAGCCCGGTGCCTCCATTCCGGGAGGGGGACGGTGGGAGGGTGGTCGGGGCCGCCCCTGACCGGGCGGCGCCGCAGCGCCCCGCGGCACCTGCTCGCTGCGGCAGCGCCGGCCCCGCTGTGAGCGCACGGCGGGTCCCAACTTACTGATGTGCAGGGAGCCACCGGGAACGGCAAATCCAGCGGGCGGCGGGGCTTCGGCTCCTCGCTTTCCCGGCCCCCGGGGCGGGTAAGGTCGGCGGGCTGAGCTCCTCGTCCCCGCACAGCCCTCGCTCGCCGATCTCCACGTCCTATTGGGCCAGCGGAGAAAAGCTCCGCTCTCCTGCGCACCGCAGCTCCCCCCTCCCGGGGGTCAGCGTGCAGCGGCCCCGGCCGCCCGTGGAAGCGGCGCTCTCCTTCGGCCGCAGCTCTCTCGGTCCGGAGGCGACGGGGAGCAAATCCAGCCCTTCCTGCAAAGCGGAGTGCCTGGATCGAGCCTCAGGCGGCTGCAGGCTGCGGCAGGCAGCGGAGCTGTCGCGATGCAGGTCTCTGGGAAGAGGCGGCGGGTGCGCGGCTCCTGCTCCGGCTGTTTATTATTTCCCTTTGCGATCGCAGAGTGCAGGGCTGCGGTCCCGCTCCAGCGCTCGGCTTCACCGCATGGTCCTTGCCGCAAGTCCCGTCTGGCAAAGTACAACCACAATCTCTGGTGCGAAAGATTTGGTTGCGGTTTTTTTTTTTTTTCCGTTTTGATATTTTATTTTCTTTTTAAAGCGATCATGAAGCGGCTTTGGCTCTCCAGGCAGAGCTCAGCGAACTGCGAACGAAGCCAGGGGCAGCGCAATGCAATGGCCCTGCGAGCTCCCCGCACACAGACATGTGCTGGCTATCGCTGCCGGGGGCCGAGTGACAGGCTCGGGGCAGGGGCAGGACGCGGCGGGGAGAGGCGACCCCGCACGCCGCAGTCTGGCACCGAGGTCTCCGCAGGCTCGAGAGGGTCGCGCAAAGCTCCGACGCGCCGGAGACCCCGCGTCAGGCGGGACGGGCAAGTACCGACCCGGAGGTTCTCTGTGAGCAGCGAATCGCGCCCAGCTCAGCGCCGCCGGCTCGGGGAGCCAAGCCTCGGCTCTCCTGCCCGGTGCCCCGCGGAGCAGCGAGCGCGGTTCACCCGCACCTCCCGCACGCCTCGCAGCGCGGCCGCCCCCAGCGCGGCGCGGGGAGCCCCGGCCGCCCGCCCGCACCTGACCCGGCGGGAGGTGGGTGTGCGGCGCGGCGAGCGCCGCCCGGGCTTACCTAGGGCCGGGGTGAGCGCCCGCCTCCCGCGGCACATTGGCGGCGCGGATCCAGCCCGGGCAGTGCCGGCAGCCGCTCCGCGCTGCCCCGCCGCCGTTCCGGAGTGACTCGGGCCGCGCCTCGCCGCCTTTCAGCGCGCAGCCCCCGCCCGCCGCCGGCCGCGCCCCCCTGATGTCAGTGTGCCTCCGAAATCCCGGCGTGGATTCTCCGCCCTCCCGCCGGGAGCCGCTCCCGCGCGGGCACCGCCGCTCCCGCGGGCCGCCAGGGAGGGAAGGAGGCAGGGAATGAAGGCAGGAAGGAGGGAGGACCTGCCCCTCTCCGGCCCCGGCCCCGCGCTGTCCCGCAGCCGCGGCTGCTCCCGGCCCCGAGGCCCCGCCGGCAGAGGGAGCGCCCCGGGGGCTCGGCCCGATGGAGCTCGGAGCTGCCCGGTCCGCACACGCTGCCCCTGCCTGCGCTCGGCCGGGCGGGCAGGGCTCACGCTCGCCGCCGGGCATTGGGCTCTGCTGAAGGGCTGAAGTTCTGCCACGCTCCTCTGACAGCGTTACAGAGAGATTCCTGTCTGTGTTCTACCGTCAGCGCCCTTCAAGCCAGGTGGAACAGCCCTTCGTTTATATTCACAAGATATGTTCTGCTTCTTTCAAGCTACTGCAGAGGCAGCTGAGGACCCGAGAAGAGCATTCCCTCCTGTCATCCCGCCATGAGATAGGAAGTGGCTCTTCCCACCCTTTTACGGCTGACACTGCAGCACCAGAGATGATGATACGGGTTATCGACTCGGCTGTCTCTCTCCCGCCTTTCCAGCCCTGCTTAGGCAAGGTCCCTTCCAAAGCTCACCACCGCATCTTTGCCATGGTGCCAAAGAGATAGAGGGATGCTTTCCAAGCCAGTAGTTTTATGGCCAGATATTACCTTGGTGTAAGATCTTTGGGGATGGTTTGGTTTTTCTCTGTGAGTGGAGTATTTTAACAGGCCACCAAAAGAACACGGGAAAGTGATGTAAAGCACATCCAAATTCTGATAATTATTTCATAACAATTTGTAAAGTATTGGAATAGTTGAGACTTTCAGTACTTGGCTAAACACCACTCAGCCTTAAGTATCTGAAACATACTAACAATCTCTCTCACATAAAAAGCAGTCTCCCACCTTTTGCCCCAAAGAAAAGATGTATGTGCTAAGGGTATGTGGGGCTGCTTAGCAGGAACATACATCCAAAAGCAAACAATCCCTACAAACAGGATTGTACCACAAAGGTGGTACTCAGTGACAGTCTGTGCACACATCTCACACTCATGGATACAGCACAGTTGTTTTTCATTAAACTTCACTAAAGAAATCACCTAAACTGCGTTTTTGAAATTTTCATAATTATGCACAATCTTTACTTGAACCACCTATTTCTCTATGAAATAAAATTTGCGTGCACTAGAGGTTCTATAGTGAATGCTAGAATATAGTACTAGTGGTAGTATGACTCCTAATACTTCTGAGTTTGTATTTAACAGATTGCTGATACAGACAAACCATAAATACCATTCTCCAATGACAGAGGCTCAAAGGACAAACAATGGCATAAAAATCCTTGGTGTGGAATGAAAGTATTCTAAATCAGCATTAATATTGATTTATCTATTAATATGGATTTAGAAAATGTGGTTGTTCACCAAAAGCATTGTCAGGCACACCTTGAGCACAAAGCACAAAAAATTTTCAGTGAAATTCATCTGAAAACTTTGGAACCTGTAAAGACTTACAAAAACCTATGAAGAGAACAAAAAATCCAACTGAAGAACTAAAATGACTAAGAAAATGAAAAAAAACCCCATTACTCCTGTAGAGTAGTCTTAGTGGTGCAAGTTCATCTTGGAGCCTTTGGAGGTAGCAGGGCTCTGTTCTCACAGAAGTCCATATGCATTTTTCGTAGGATACAACCACAAAAACACCTCAGCACCCCTCCTCTCACATCTCTAAAGCCAGTACCACCTTAAAAAACCTATGCCAAGTGCAAGAGCTTGATTTTAGAAACATAATACCAGGCTTAAATGGGTCAGTCAAATAACCAAGAGTACTGGCAGGTGTTCACTATCACCTGGCACCTGAATTAATACTTGACTGAAAGAAGGGAAAACCTCCAGCGATATCCAAAGGCTCTCCACAGGCTCAAGCAAACATTCCTGCACCTCACAGAAGTCCATCTCACTAGATTATTCCTGGAAACTATAGCAGTGTGAAATCCTGATTAGAAAAAGGAGAGCTACATTTTGGAGAATGAACTGGCACCTATGGCTACATCTTAATTTGAGGCACAGCCTTAAATTGAGGATTGATGCACAGGCAGGAATCTGATGCAATCAAGTTATTTTCTGTCTCCAAACCATCATCTAGAGGTGGCTCAGCTTACACCAAGTCAATAAACACCAGCCCTCTATGCCTGAAGTAAATCTTTCAGAAAAAGCTTCCAGAATGGGGTTCAAGAGACTGAATGATGGCCAAGAGCAGTGAGCCATCCAATCCCTGTTTCCACTTTCACTCTGAGGATCAGGTACTGGAGATAATCCCCACCTTCTGCAGTCAGATGCTACTTCTCCCTCACAGCAGCCTGCGTGCCAAAAGGTGCATTGGACAGAACAAAAGCACAATCCATCCTTAGCTTTTTGTTTGGTTTTCTTCCTAATCCACACCTAGAAGCAACTTTTATCTCTAGGTGACTTCACTGACCTTTGTAAAGATGCACTGGATAAACTGTGATCCTCCCACTATCAGTTACAACTATTTCCATGGCACATCCCACCTGGGAATATTATTCTATTTCTCCTTAAGCAGCATCTCTTAGCCCTTGCTAAGGCACAAATCCCAGTCCAGAAGGAAGACACACACTCAGCTCCAGTCACAAAGCCAACATGGCTTTGAGGAGACTCAGCAGGGGAAGTGTTTCCCTTTAAGCATGTTACTTGTCACTTCATAACCAATCTTCACAGCTGCAACAACATTTCTAAGGTTACAGAGGAATCCAAAGGCAACTGAACACCCCCCATTAGCATTTATAACAAAATCATGAACCAAATTGTTGTGCCAGTCTTACCTGTAGCATGTGTAGGTCAGGTACTTCCCCCACCAGTGATGATCTTGCCAAGGCGGCGTTGGGAGAACCGACTGGAACCTGCAGCTCCCCAAAGCTTTGTGTGTCAGCAACTTTGAGTTTGTGTCAGGTGGAACTTTGTAGTTGTCAGTGCTTGAACAGTCTCAGAAACTCAGTGCTTGTTGGGACAAGACCAGCATAACTAATTTTTTAACACACCACTAGGCCTATATATACTACAAGGCAAGAGGAAATGGCCTCAAGCTGCACCAGTGGAGATTTAGATTGGTTATCAGGAAAAATTTCTTCACTGAAGGCACTGGAACAGGCTGCCCTGGGAGCTGGCTGAGTCACCAACCCTGGAGGGATTTAAAAGATATGTCGATGTGGCACTTAGGGACTGGTCTAGTGGTGACTTGGCAATGCTGGGTTGATGGCTTAAGTCAAGGACCTTAAAGATTTTTTTCCAGCTTAAATGATTCCATGATTTAAAAACTCTCCAACAAACTAACAAAATCCAACAACAGCAATGGAACACTGATGTAACAACAAGAGCTGTGGGCAGTTTCTCAGCAGCTCTTATGAAATCTTGCCGGCCCTGGCTAAAGCTGGTGCATGAGATGAATAAAGCTGCTCCTGAGAGCCAAACACCATGGGTGCCGCGGTGAAGGCATAGCCTGTTACGTACAGTGAATCACTTCAGGGTAAGGAAGAGAAAGCGAAGACTGATGTGGTAGCGTTTCCCATCACACTTTCTACCAGACAGGTTGACCTTTATCTGAGATCAAAGGCACGGGTGGCTGGGGATTTCTTCAGCTCCTGTGCAGGGGCTGTTCTCAAAGCTCTCTGAAGACGCGCAGCCCGTGTGCCGCTGCCTCTTGCCGTCACTGCTTGGGCTGGGGGAAGGCACACAGGAAATCCTCAGTTACAAATAGAACCTGGAGTTTTCACTTCAGGAGATAACATCAGTTTTTCTTAGAGGCAGAGGAGACAGTAAAAGGCAGCAGCCAGGCAAACCTCCAAGAACAAAGGGACGAACCTCGACTTGAACCTGCCTCATGAACATTTGAATGTGGAATCAAAGCACCAGGGAAACGCTGCAGAGAGAGGGGTTTGGTCTGTGCCCAAATTCAGCAGAAATTAAACAGAAAGAAAATGCGAAGATCTGTAAAATAGGCTGAGAGTCTGAGAACACACTTTCCCTTCCCCATCTCTTGCATTGTATAAAAGAAACCACAGGCAAACCTTGGGTAACCACAGGCAAAACTTCACTCTCCTAAGGGTAGGCCACAGCAAGTCTCTTCATTGTCCCCCATTCCTCTGACGTACAGGCAACTGGTGCTTCTACACCTCTCCTTCAGGTACCCATAGTTACTGTTTTCTGACCAAGTTTAATCTTCCTTGGAGAACTGCCTCTGTAGCCTTCACGTGTAGCTGCTACATGGGTTGCCTGCATGTGCACAACCTTAGATATTCTGCTAAGCTACTGATCGTATCTTCCTTACTTTGTATTAATTGTTAACTATTTTAGCTAATATGACTTCATATGCCTGTATAAATAGCTTTGTGAAAAAGGAAAATTGTCATTATTACTGAATACCAGTAATAACTTACTCTCATCTACCATAAACTATCTGCAAGTCCTTGTCTCGTGTCCTAGCACTGAGCAAACTGCCTTTTCCAATCCACTGAGACACAATTCCTTGCACAGACACAAACCTTCCCCCTTTTTGCTGGAGAAGTGGCTGCCCCCAGGAGTGGGCTGCTTTACTGAGGGAAGAGGAGAAGCTCTCTGTGAATTTAAATGGCTCTGTGCATGTTTTTATTATCTAAGCACTTGTGGCAACTCGGGTGTTAGCGCAGCTCCAGGAATGCCTCCAGTTTATCAGGTTGTGCAATCCGTCACTGTCAGCTGAAGGAGGTCTCAGGAGCAGCGTTTCTAATTCGATTTGAAAATATACATGGAAACCTGAGCCTGCTTTTAGCAAGAATGATGAGGTTGGCCTAATGAACACAACCTCTCTTGTCGCTCTCGAGAACAGGGTGTCAACAACCAAAGTTTAGGTGCCCTCCGTGGCTGCAGCAGCTTCTGTGGGGAAGCAGTAGCTTCATGTCTGTGTCACGTTTTTGGTTCTGCTTTACCATCGAAAGGCATTTCAGTGAGATTTTAACAGGCAAATGCAAACAGAGAGGAAGTTCTTCCATGGATCTCTTGAAGAGAAGTTTGCAGGAGGCAATTTTTTTTCACAGCAACTTCTTCCTCTGAGCCTTCATACACTTGAGTGGTACCAAATGGTGCTAAGAAAGTGTGGATCTAGAGAGCCAGTTCTCAGATAGCTCAGAAATTGTCACTGCTTCCCCACCAGAAACCGGCTACAGGAAAAGGAACACGTAACAGAAGCCACACAGATTTCTGGCCACAGCATCATCCACTTCAATATTTACAGATTTTAACTTCTTAGGGAAAAAAACAAATAACCCCACACCTTTCTTTACTTTTCTATTACTGAAAAGACAAATCTCTTGCCACAAATCTACAAGGCTACAGTGATGTCACTTTGCCACATCCCAATGAGAGATATAATTTGCTGTTAACCTCTATTTTTTAGTCTTCTTCCCATTTTCTGGTTCTTACTTCTCTGACAGATTCTGCAGTTGGCAATTCAAATATAAAGTGCCAAGACACCCCCTTCTTGTTTGATGTAGTTTGTTGTACTGTAGAAGAGCCTGCCAGGCACATCTTGGAATTTTGCTCTGTAGTAACAATAACCTACCAAGGAATATTCAGTGTCAAGGGCCAGATTCTGTTCCTGGGTAAATCAAAGTTAACTTTGGTTCCCGTTGAGACTGAGGAAATCAGAAGACTTCGGTATTTTGGAGACAGTGTAAAAAATAATATCCATCAAGAGCCTATGGGTTGAAAAGGTCAGATTTCTCCCACCAAAAAGGACTGGGAAAACCCTTGACAGTGAAGAACAGAAAGCACACATGCCTCTGCACATCTTGCCACGTTGCTGATGAAAACCCCCCTCATTTCCATCGGGGTGGGAGACAGGCTGCTCTGGCTCCACACAAGCCACGGAGAAAGCTTGCACTGCCTCTCCTGCTGGCTCCCACCCAGGAGGACATGTACAGACACACACTTAACACAGGGAGGTTGTGACACCAGAAACTCTGTGTTTGTGTGCGTTGGGGGGGTGGTCCCTCTTTTAGATTCCCTCCATGACTCTCTATTTTGAAACCACTCCTGTGATTCTTATTTCTTTCCCTGATCAATTAAACATGCTGTCCTTGAGAAGCCAGAGAATTTCCATCTACAAAGATCACATCTATTACTGAAACATACCCTGTTTAAAGTATCTCAAAGCCTAGGCAGGATCCTGTTTCTATTGCCTCCTAAGCTCAGTAGTTTTGAAATTTATGCAGAAAATGGAATTTCCTCCTAAATTAGCCTGCCCACTAGCCTTCCAAAACACTGCAGTGATGCTGCTGCAAGGTGACATTTCTTGGAGTAGCACTGCAATACCCAAGGGAGGGATTGTACTGTTGCCCACAGCAATTTTTCCATAGATTTTCAGCAGTATAATCCACCCTAAAAGAAGCATCTGAATAAAGATAAGAATGCCAAGTGTGCCCAGTTGAAAAACAGAAAGCACACATTTTATATTAACTTAGAACTGTGGACATCACTGCCTGGCTGAAATCAGTGTTTGCAGCAATTCCCTGTTTATTAAACAAAAAAAACCCCAAATCTCTGACAACAATTCCCTAGTGGGTTCTAGTCTTTTCTACGTGGAAGGCCAGACAGAGACCTTAGAGTATTCAAGAAAGGTCATCTTCAGCTCCAGCAGATATTGAGGTCAACTGCTCAGCTATTATTTATGTCCATACCTCTCAGAGTAGTGAAATAGCTGTCACCACCTGGCTGGATTTCAGCTCTGCAGAGGGCAGTTATCAAAACCTAAACATCAATCTGTCAGAACTTAAACACCACTCTGTTCTCATAGCAAACCAACATAACATTTCTAATTCTCCTCCAGATGTCCCATTTCCAGAAAATTTAAACCTTTATGCACCTAAGATCAGTATTCAATATATTTTACCATATTCTTGGAGTCTTTGCTGCAGGTATTGTACAGGGGGAAAAACAAACAAACCAACACCACACCTTTCTTTTACTCTTTTATGGTTGAAAAGACATGGAAAAGATCTCTCACCACAAGCCTACAAGAGCACAGCAGCTCAGCAGTAGCACTACTCGTATTTCATCACACACCAACAGTGTGAAACTTGGGAAGTAAATGGAAAACAACATTTTTGTAGCTGGACTGATGTCAAGAATTACCTTTCAAAACCATCTCCTGGGTTTTTTTTAAACTTGCCACATGAAAAAAAACAACAACTTTGAGTCAATTACAAACACTCCTGTAGATTCATTAGCTCCTGCAGACTTAAATTTTCCAGGGTACCAATTGCTATAAAGTAAAAGTGCTCAGCAGTTCTTAGGAAGACACAGAAAGAATCGTTTGCTCAGAGTTCTAAGGCAGGAAAGGACAATTCCTACTCTCTGGGCAAAGAAGAGAGAGGTTGAAAGGAAGGATCATGTCAGGAAAACCAAGCTGAGATGCTAAGAACTTCCAAGGCATGCATTTTCTAAATTGCACCCCTCTTTCTACATGCTGTTAAGTATTAGGATACCCGTATACACCCTAGTTAGTGTTTATAAAGATTCAAAGTTAATGTGAGAGATGTAGTAAATGTGGAATTATTCCCTGTTTGCTCCTTGAGGAACAGCTAAACCAGCTCTACTGTTCCTGTTAAAGGTAGCTTAGACAGGAGACAGTTGGTCCATCAGCTCTGTTTTAAACTTAGGTTTCAGACTAACATTTTAAAAGCCTGAAAAAAATATTTTCTCAGTGTATTTCATGGCAGGATAGCTCAGTCAAAGCCCATGAATGTAACTGCATTACTTGTTTGTTTGGGGAAACTTGCCAGGTTCCAAATCACCTCCACATCATCAATATTTTCAGTGCCAGTGGCTGCTCTGCTGAACTGTGTAAAGGAAAAAAATCCTTCCTCACAGGGAATGGGAAGGAAGCAGCACAACAATGCCTCTGTGAAGACAAAGGTGTCCCAAGAAGAGCTGACTAGGACAGTAGTTCCAGGAAAGGAGGAAGGTGGAAAGGACAGAAGCTGACAAGAGCTCAGCAGGAGTAGATCGATACAGTCAGACTGATGTTTTGTCAGGAAAGCGTAAAAAAGCTGCTTTCACATTTCACAAGATTTATCACTGTGATTCCTCTGTTTTCAGTAGCTTTCCCCCTGTATCCAAACACCATGCTAGAAAGCACTTTGTTCCAAGTTATTCTCTGCTGGGAGGTAAGTGAACACCATCTATGCTGAGACAGGCAGTGACTGAGCTTCTGGAAAACAAACAGCCCTGTGGCACAGCCTGTATCTTAGTATATACATTACTTATCAGCAGTGATTAAATTAATTGGTGTATCTGTAATCAACTAAGAGAGGCCGATAGCACCTGTGCTGAGGGGGTGGCTTGGTGGGAAGGCTCAGGAAGGAGCAAACCTCCCTGCATCCCTGCTGCGAATGTGCCGTTGCAGAAAGGCTTTAGCCAGGCTACATTCTGTTCTTACTTTGTGTTTCTCTGTTTCCCCACCCAACTTCACACAAATTCTTACAAAGGTTATGTACAGACTTGTACAAAATGGAGACTGACACTGGCTCTTGGAGGGTTTCCCAGAGCAAGTTTAACAGAGATTATATAATACATTACATCTGGGTTGGTTGGTTGGGGTTTTTTTATTTCTAATATAGATGTTATTACACTACCAGTCTGTCCTTCTTAGCTTAACCCTCCAACCACCCTTTCAAAATAGTTCATTATGTTCTGCACAGATTAAAAACCTGAGGTTTTGATGTGAGTTTTGTTTCCAGCCCTCACTTAAGACAGGACAAGTGTGTTACAACTGGAGGGGCTCAGCAAGTCACAACCACCATTATTTTCCTTCCACACACACTCTACTATCAAAGTCATGGCGGGGGGGGTCCTTAATTCATGGAACAGTGGAATTTTAGAGCTAACACAGAACTTTACCCATATATCCTATTTTTAAATCACAAGTCTCAAAGTAGTCTGCACAGCTTGGGCTCAACTTCTGGAAGGGCTGTGACCCTTCCTCTCAGGACAATCCAGCAGGATAAATCCAGCTTAAAATAATAGGGCACTTATTAAGGATATTGAGTATTCTCAAAAAATCGGGCTAAGTCACATCCTAATAGAACTGACTGCAAGATATAAAGCCCACGTTTGTGCAAAGCTGTCTCCAAGATGCTCTTCCTATTATTGTTGCTGTGGGTTTTTCTTCTTCTCTATCTCATTGTTTTTCTTGTGGAGTTTAGAAATAAACAATGAGCAGACAGAGGAAAGGAGGAAATTTTTCACACATGCTTTCTACTAATTTCTTTTCCTCCCCACTTCTCCTGAGATTTTTATTCCCCCAACTTTTCCTCTTCTCATTGAGAAAAAGGGCAGAATTCCCCTCCCCTCTTTTGATACCATTACTAGACTCTAAATTTCTGAAAAAATCAGAAGAGGAAGATCTGTGTCTTACCTTTTTTTTTGTTCTGAAGCAGTCTCTGCCACTTTCTATGCACCTCAAGTATCTGAAAGAGTTAAGCTCCAGAAACACACCTGCTACTCCAGTGCTGATGGGGTTAATGAGATCAAAGCCAGACTCCACTTTGTGCTTAGCAGTGAGACACTTCCTACCACAGGCCAGGGTGACTGCAGCCCTCCTTCAGCTCACCTAAATCAGCATCAAAATAACACAAATCAGCCCCTACTCTGATTAGAATCAGTATTCCCACTTCTGTCTCCTTCCAACTCCATCAACCCCCAGGGCTTTCCACAGAAATCAGTCAGTGGTGAATTCCAGGGTAATTTTTCAAATTCACATGTTTGTTTTCAAGCATTTTCTCCATCTATCTCCTCTCCCAGCCTCCCCTCCCTGTCCTTAATCAGTGAGGGCTTCATGTGTTCCAAAGCCAGCTCTTACCTCCTCATCCAGCAGACAAAGTGATCCCAAAATTCAGCTCCCCAACAGCCAAGAAGGTAAAGAACAGCTCTCCCAACATCTTCTCTTAAAGTCTCCCCAGCCAGCCAGTGCAGGAAGGGGCCTAACAAAGCTGTATGCAGCCAATTGTGTTATCAGAGCACTTGGCACTACCAGCTGATCCTTGATTACTATTCATCCCTCGGGAAAATAAAACACCCCTTTGTAGTAAAAGTGTAACCCGTTACTATGAGGCATTACACATTAACAAAAGCAGCTTTTTACCAAAATCACAGATGATGAAAGCCTGGAAGTAGAATCAGACCAAGGTAACTGGTTGTTTCTGCATGTTTCAGATAGAAAGCTGACAGTTTGACCAAGATTTTCAAAGTGCTAAGAAGAAAGTGGTGGGCGAGTTGTGTCACATATTTATACATAGAGTTGCACTGAGTTGTGTAAAACAAATTTTAAGGATAAAATTGTAGCAACCTACATATGCTACTGCCTGCACTGCAGCAACTTCAGTTTTCACAGGGTCTTGAACATTTTAAACAGCTTTTTTACCATTTTTGTGCTTTTCTTGAAATCTACACAGACACTTTCTAAATGCTTTCAGATTTTCCTTTTTTTCTAACCTAAGAGTACAAATCATTAAAGAGCACAGCTATCTGAAAGGCAGACTTTTCAATAGGCAGAAGGGTAGAATTTGCTGGCTTGGTGGAATAATCCCTACTTAGGTGGTGAGGAAGAATTCCAGAATATTAAAGGATTTGTTTGTTTGCTAATCTACTTAAGCACCCACAGGCTTTAACACCACAGCTTGTGTTCTTTGGGGATCTTTCATGTCCATGGCCACTCTCACTGCCACAGCTCTGCCTTAAAGCTGCAGATTCAGACTGCAAGCTGCTGATGGGACACCTGGAAAGAGCTGCATGGCTTTGGTCCACCCATCCACAAACCCTGCTCCACATTCCTGCATTTTAGGTACAGTAGCAATGCACAAGTCACTCTGCTTCTCATGTCCTGTGCTCCTGCATCCCACTCACCCAACTCTGGGACAGGACAGCAATCCAAGCACCAGGAACCCCCTCACAGGCCCTGCAAAGGAGGGGGTGTGAGCACGTTTCACAGCCTCAGCTCGGGGAGAACTTGCTGACAGGGAGGCAGGGTAGCTTTAAAGGCATTAAGTAGAGCAAGCTTGGTGTAAGCAGCTGCCCCGTGTGAAATACGAAGCTCTTGCCAGCGGTGTGGAGGAAAGACATGACCTCATTATTCCACAGCCTAGATAATCCGTTCCTGGATAAAGTGAGAGCTGACAAGTGTTTCACCTTGAACGTTATCAAAGCCTTTTCCACACTCGGCTGATGGCAGAGCCATTTTACCAAACAGGGATGTGAAAACTCCTCAGTGTTAGCATAAGAGATAAAAAAAATCCCAGGGGTGCATGGTTAATGCCACACACACAGAGGTATGAGAGGAAGAGACCAGCAGCATCTCCAGAACCATTTAGGCAAACAGGATATATTTGCACAAGTTGATAAAATATTTTTCTCAGTATACTGAGGGTTGCTGCTCTCAATTCCTTCCATCTACATCAAGGCACTTTCTCTAGGTAAGTGTTGAGGGCCTCTCCTGACATCAGCTGCCCCATCAGCACCTCCAGAAAGGTAGTTCGCTTCTCAGCTGGGATAAATCACTGTCTGGACTATCTTCTAGTATCTTCCCAGTGGTTGCCAAGAGTGATTCCACCCCCCAATCTTTTAGTTAGAGGAACCCAAGCTTTAATGTCACGGATTTTACACAGGCACACGCAGACAACACGCTAGCCCTCCAATTCTGTTGGAAGGGTATCACAGAATCATTTAGGTTGGAAATGAACCATTAAGATCATGCAGTCCAACTGCTGGACCCACAATCAGTTTGAGCAATGGCTCCAAGCTAGTCCAAGGAGAAGGAATGTCATCTGGTTGTCATTGCCTTCTCTCACAACACCTGTGCTCTCGCTGGAGTCCTGCCACGCAAACACAGAGAGGGGCTCTCCCCCCTCATCCCTCCTGTCCTTGGCAGGCCAGTTAACAGAGAAAACACACATCTCCTTCTCTGTCAGGGCTCTGGAGCTGTTGGATTTAAGTCTGCGTGGAAGAATGATACCATTAAAATGTTTAACACAGAACACATAAAGCCCTGGTGAAAACGCGCAGTGAAGTTTCCATTAGAGGAGGTTAATAAATGAACAGGTAGCACTTGGAGAAGGAGCAGACACAAACCCCAGGATCAGGAGGAGGTTTCAGCTGAAATATTTGTCTTCTTGATGCTGGCCTTCCAAATGGGCAAAACATGCCCAGCCACAACAGCAATTCTGCCTCTTGCACCTACTGTCTCATAAAAGCTCCTTATTGAACTGCACACATTAACATCACCTGTGGTATTGTCTTCCACGTCAAGGGAAAAAACCCATCAGCAAAAGATTTGGGGGATTCCTAGGAGATAAAAATTACTGCAATTCACTACAACCGTAGCAACAATATATAAATACGAAGAGGTCTCAAGGTAAAACTGATTTTCCAAATATAACTCTGCTCTCACTGCAAACCACTTCCTATGCCCCAGACTGCATCAGCACAGGAGTAATCCCAAGGCTCAGGAGTGTGAATGGAAGCACAGTCAGTTTTATCCCAACTTTGGGATCACAGGAAGCAAGGCAAGTTCTTTGTGCCTGCTTTTTACTAATTCTTTCAGGGCCTTTCGCCAAGGTTATGACACCTTCCAGTGAGTGGCTCTTCATCTTTGAGGTCCAAGTCCTCCCAAATTCTAGCACTACATACTAGGATATCACAACCCCTGAACAGTAGCATTTCTAGCGCTGGCAGTTCTGTTTCACCCAGACATCAGCTGCTTTCTCTGGCAGAGCCGGAAACAACCAAAACCCTTCAGGGTCAGGCTCCTCATAGCCCTAACTACAATAACTAACTGCCTAACTGCATAACTAACATAGCCTAACTGCAAACAGTTCTCCTGCCTACCATCCTGTGTCCATCACTGTCCATCTTCCTGGGCACTACAGGGCAAAACACCAGATTTGACTTCCACTTTTCCTCTCTCCACATATCATCAGAATCAGACCAGGAAACATCACTCCCAGCCTTCCATGGATGCTCAGCTCCTGGAGCATTGTTTGGCATGTGCCCAGCTTCCAGAGGTGAGTCACCACACTTTGACATTCAAAATGAGTAAAGAAGCTGAAAGGAAAGAGCCCGAATACAGAATCCACGAAAATCAGCTTTAAGGACATAATATTTAAAAGGGTTGACAAGTCTAAATTCATTTATTTTGAATAACCAGCTTTGAAATAAATGATCATTATTCTGTCTCTGATGTTTGCCCTTGCACCTGAGCTTGGTAAAGTTATGTTCTGCTCTCATTTAGAGGCTGCAGGAAAATTATCCACAATAAACCTCATTATTTCTTCTAGGATTAAGAATTGTATATCATACTTGCAGTGAAAATCTGTTTTACGCATTAGGTAGAACACAGGATTGAATTTTTTTTTCAAATTAAGTGAAGACAATTTTGCATTTTGATCATAAATACTCTCCTGGCCATTTCTGGCCAAACTGTCAAACGACATTTTTTACCATTTTGCAAGAGGTTGTTATTGGAGGAAAAAAAGTAGATTTTGTATTTAAACAAAGTGTGCCTGAAACGTGAAAAAGTTGATTTAATGTTAACATTTCTTCAACTCAAGGAGTATTTGGGCCAAAAACCAGCTCCAAAAGATAACAGCAGGTAGAAAAGACTGTGTTTCTAAAAAACTTAAAGCAGTAAGCCTAGGAAGTCTAAGCAGTTAAAGAGAGGATGGGACAGAGATATTCTTCTCAGATGCCTTCTCTGTTGAGATTCACTGAGCCTCAATCCTTTTATTAAAATTAACTCATGGAAACACAAAAACAAAACCCAGCAGGAGAGAGAGTGCCTGTATCTTTGAGTTGCTCTACAGCACAGAGGTGTTCAGGCTTTTATGGGCTCACACTGCAAGAGATTTGAGTGGGTGCCAAGGCACGAGGTGTTCAGCAAAACACGTTATGAGGAGTCAGCACTGAATCAAAACTCGCTCCTGTAAATGACAGGAGATGCTCCTGGAGTGCTCTGTCCTACAGTGCCCTCATCAGTAAGTTCCAATGAGAGGCTCAGGGTGCAACAGCTCTCACCAAGCTGGATTATGAAAGGGCTACACTGCCCCTGTGTTTTGATCAAAACCACATTTTTGGTCATTTCCCACAATTCTGATGTCCGAGTTTCAATTTGCTCATCCACAGTAGCAGTGATCAGTCTTTAGGAAAGAGACAGGGAATCATCATACCTTCCTTTAAATCTCAATTTAAGAGTGGTTTGGGATGGAGTCTGACTGGCATCAGACTGGCAAAGTTTTCCAAACAGAATTTTCTGGGAGCACCAGACACCTCCTGCGGACTTCACAAATTTGTCATTGCTTATTATTTTTTAAGAATATCTTACTTTAAAAAAAAATCAAATTCCACAAACCAAGGATAAAAAGGAGAGCTTCCTACATTTAAAATCACTTCAGGCATATGGGTGTGTATCCAGAGATTTAGTGCCCTTTGGATAAATGTGGCACCATACAGATACAAGGATAAATGTTTTTAGGGATGAGATTTTTCCCAAGGCACAAACAGCAGACATGGGCCAGCACTCTCTCCTACTGCCCTAAAATTCAATGTGCAAAATTTCCCTCTGATGGCAGCAGGATTCCACAAAGGGACCGGGCAGCCAGCTCCCACCTGCCTCTCTTGTAGTTTCTCAGTTCACATTCACTCCTCGGTGCATGTTCCCAATAAACCTGAGCACTTCCCAAGGAATGGCCATCTAGTTTTAACACTCATCTGGAGCACCACATAGTGTTATTTTTAGGCTACAAAATCACAAACAGAATTCATTATTGGCAGTGAAAACTGCAGTCTCTCTTTCCTCCCTTCAGGAGCACACACTGCAGTGAAGTGCCAGGGGATAAAGGTATGGCATTTAATTTCTGGAAACCTCAAAAATTTAATGGTTGTGATGAATGGTTCACATCCTAAGCTCTAAGCTGGAGTATGTAGAATTTAGAAAACAAGGATAAAGTAGTTTCAGATGCAGTCTTGATCCCCAAGGCAACTTTTCCAGTTTATAATTTTCTTAATTCCCTCTGTCTGTTGGACTATTAAAGAATCAAACAATGAAAAAAAGAAAAAACTTCATACACATCAGCTGAACGAAGTAAAGGACCCCCTTTTCCTCATCCTCTAATCCTTTACAGCAATAATAAAATTAAATGCTAATTACAGCAACAATAGGTTAGAATGAGAGTAATAAAAAAAGCTGTCATTTAAAAATAGTAGATTTCTGTTTAAAAGCTACAAAATGTGTACAGTGTGGAACTAAGTAAAGAGAGAAAAACCATAATCAAGGTGAAGAAATTACCTTTCTGTTGAAGTTTGTGTTGGTTTTGGTTTACCTTTCCCTCAACTTTTTATGTCTGGACTAGAAAAGCTCAGCCTTTCTGTTGTGGGGAAAAAAGCTGAATATTAGTTTGCTTAATTGCATTTCATCCTGAGTGAAAGAGCAGAGAGCCCACAAGGACCTGTCATCATTTTGACAGACAATATAACAAAGAAACAACCTGAGGAGATTTTATCTGTCCCTGAAGTATTTTGTGGTCATTTATAACAGTTTTTACAAGGAGGTTTTCTCATCCATTAATTAGGGTTCATTACGGATTTTAGGCAGCCAGCTTTAAATTATCTATTTTATCAACATTCCTATTTATTTTGATGGAAACAAACATCAACAAGAATCTTTCGCTGATGCCTGGCAGTGAGTTCAGGTTACTGAAGGGCTGGACAGCTTTTTAAGGTGCTTACCTGCCAGCATGTCTAAAAAGGAGCTGGTGAAGACCAAAGATAAATGTTTGGCTGTAATCAATGAGGATGCCTTGGCTTTATCTCAGAAAGCCTGTTCGGCAGCTTTGCTGGAGATCGTAAATCAAAAAATTCACAATATTTTTAAGCATTTTTTGTAATGAGGCCACTCACTGGGATGGTCCCTGGTATCAAACTGTGGTTGAGGCAGGAACTAATGAAGGCAATAATAGCATTTGTTGCTTCTCTCTTTAGGGCCCAGAATCCACCAAAATTCAGAATTTGATCTTTTGGGGGTTTTTTGATACATGGATATACAACTGAGATAAACTGACTTAAACCAGAAATCTGACTACCTCTAAAAGGCAGGTTATACCACTGAAATGGTAAAATCTAAAGTTTAGGACAATGTCTATGACACTCAACACTTCCACAGGGACTTTTATTACGGCAATTCCACGTTCAGTTAACTCCAGAGCTCCACTCTCTCACAGTACAAAACTCTTTGGCTTCTGACAGCTTGACAAAGGAAATCTGCCATTCACATAGTGAATGGGGTATGTATTAATTTGCCTTTCAGAGCGCGTGCAGTCTGCTTTGCTGCTGGTAATCTGCATAAAACTGGATTAATGACTCGGGAATCCTCGGGCTCACGACCGTCAGTGCGCTTCGGAAGTGCCGGCCCGTGATGGATTTGGCATGGATGTCTTCCTGAAGAGCTAGGAGGGCTGCTTCCCTGCAGACTGCTGTTATCTGCAAAGAAATAACAAAACACCAACCACACAGCATTATTATTGTTATTATTATTATTTACATTACTTGAAAGAAGAGAACTCAAGAACACCAAATCACTCCAAATGCTAAATAATCACAAGTCGAGTTTTTCCAACTTTTTTTTTTTTTTTTTTTTAATAAATGAGGTTGTGGGCGATTAGGACATCCAAAAAACAGGATGTAGCTCGAACTTCAAACCACAGTTACATTACATTTCACATTACAGCATGCTGCAAATTGACTCGCTAATCATATTACCTTGTGTTAAACTCCCCACAACACCTGATAAATTCAAATCCCAACCACTGGTGATATATTTTTCCATCCCCAAAGTGCAAGAGCAGATATTCCCAGGCTCTGCAGGCACTTTTCTTTCCCAGCCTTGCACTGGGAAAGAAATAAAAACAATTAATTCCGAAAGGAGGCTCAGAGGAGAGGGGTGTGTGGAAGGGGAGGAAGGTTAAGGTCTCATACCCTGCAATGTGTTTTTAAGCTCTCTGGACTTCAGACAGCGGAAACAGACTGATGCCAGTGTCACTCTAAAGACACATTACTGTGGTGAAAGGAGCTTGTGGAATGAAAAGAGATATTGTGATTTCCAGTGCAACAGGGAAAACAGTGATTGATATTGACTGCTCCCTTATATCTGTAAATGAAAGAGCCAACTGAAACACATTTGTCCGGCTATTCAGCATATTTTCTCTGTTTGTTCACTTACTGAAAGGAGTTCCCTCGCTTATGCTCTGCTAATGGTTGCCAAAGCCGTTTAGTAGCTTTTTAGGGGATTTAGCAGCATGTTTAGGAAGCTTTCACAAGAAAACATGCATGGATTTAGATGGCTTTGTCAAGTTACAACAATATTACTATTAGTTCTCTGCTGCTCTAATGAGCACCAAAGCTAAACACTGCTGTTACGCATTTTAATGCTTTTCAGGACTTCAGAGACAGCTGAACATGGAAGCGCAGCTGAGATTTAGTGCACCAGTTTCTCACTGAGATCAGTAATACATCACCCAGAAAGTTAACAGAGAGGCCCTGGTCTTTCTGTGCAAGTTTTTCTCTAAGCAGACATTGTGACTGTGTCCCCATCTCGAACAGGAATATTAAGCTACTTAAAGAAAAAAACCTGCACCAGACCAAACACCTCTTGCACTCCCTGCCTACCACTAACCCTAGAATTCTTTCACAAGGGAGAAGACTGGTGATGGAAGAACAGATCCCAAGCATTCTGGACTCAGAACCCGTGTTGGCCTTTGAAGGAGGGGTTCATTTCCCCTTGATAAATACTGCAGTAATGCCACAAAATGAAGAGACTCTCTGGAGGTTTTCACAGGCATTATTAAAAAATCCCCAAATGCAGTCCAGCAGGTTTTGACTGCCCCATTCCTCTCACGGAGAAGACCATAACCTATGCACAGCATGAAATGCTGAAGCAGGGTGTCACTGACAAGGTGTTCACTTGTCAGCAGCTGTTTTAGTGAAGGAGAAGCTGAAGGAGACACTGTCAAGTTGTCACATCCAAAACCAAGGGAACATCACTGCCTATCCTATTTCTTCCTGTTTCATTTGTACACCGATACGCTCAGGAGGAATTCATCCATAGGCTGATAGTTCTGATGAAGCTTTCACCTATTCTCTATGCTCTACCAACACTATCAGTAACACTGATGATAACTGACCTCCAAAGGATTTTTTTTTGTTTTAATTTTATTTTTAAACACTGAACCATATGTTCTGTGATAACTGAAAATCACTAGACACAAGGAAGCACCAGAAAATTCATCATTTTTGGCTTCTTAAAAGCATTTCAGCTGCTTTTAAGGAACAAAGAGAGACTTCTAAGGCATAAATTATTGTTCTACCTTTTCTTGGCCACATTCAGAATTTCTGTGGACTAAATATTTTCTATATTATTGAGTAATAAACAGCAGGCGTTATGGCACAGTGTTGAAAATTTAGGCCCTCGTGTCTGGTCACAGAGTCACATGGTGTTGTTTCCATTCCTTGGCTAACCCAGGGGATCAAGTTTCTGAGGTAAGAGATTCAACAAGGCAAGTTTGATTATTTTGCTTTGTTCAGTATGCAAACTTTAAAAAAAAAAAACAAACCCTCACAAGCATTCTCACTAGCTGATAAAGCTAAATCACTCATGGAAAGCAAACACAAGTAGTGGTGTAGCCACAGTGAGAGGAGGGTGAATTCATCTGATGAATTAGGCCTTATTGGCCTAAGGTCACTGGTCTGTCATGGAGACTCCTTGTCACAGCCACATTAGGACATTTCTTACCACATGGAGCAACAGAAGGGCTTTTAAATGTCACTTCTGTGGATTGAGGAAAAAAGGGAAGGCCACAGAAGAGGCTGTAACTGACAGCAGAGGAAGGAGACCCTTTGCACCAAGACATGGATTTTTCCTAGGCTTAGCAGCACTCCAAATCCAGAAGCTGCATCCACATCATCAGCTTTAAAACCCTGCAACAGGTCTATTCCCAATGAACTTCTCCTGTGACTTTCTTAAACCACTTCTTCTTTGGGCTTCTATAAGATCACCCTGCATCAAGGTCCAATCATGCCTTATATAATAAAAGCACTTTTGTTTGTATTAAACCTGGCAATTTCAGCAAGTCCTCCTATTCCCTGTGTTATGAGTGGTGATTCATCTGCTCTTCCCTGTTCACCTCCCCTGTACCATCGATGATTTTACAGAGTTTTATCTCATTCCTTCCCAGTCAAGTCTTTGCAAGCTGAAGAGTCCTCAGTGACTCAGACCTTGCTCCTGCCCAACCTGTCCATTCTTCCTCCCATCTGCCATGGCTGCCTTGGCCAGTTCTGCCCTGAGCGCTCACTGCTGAGTGCCTGAAGCTGTGCAGGGCACAGAGGGGGCTGTGCCATAGCTCTGTCCCTGGGTTGCTTGCAGTTCCTTTCTTATAATTGTATTTGTGCTGAGAGGATTTTTCTCAGAAAATTATCCATGCTGCCTCCAGCATCTTTTCCCAAGTGACAGTATCTAATTTAGGCAAAATTATTTGTGAATGTGAAGCTTGGGCAATATTCTTTTTCCTCCATTGCATTTAATAGGATGAACAGCCTCTGCCTACCTCTATAAATGAATGCTAAGAACCAACATTACCTACCTGCAAGGCAATTCTTAATGAGCTTCAAATCAAAATACAAGGGATCATCATTTTTTCCTTTTCAGTACACAAAAAAAGGACAAATAAAAGTGCAGTCTTTTGGATCTCTGTGTGTTGTGAGGAATAGGAATAACATCCTAGTCCTGTTCCAAAGGCAAAAATACATCTCACTGTATGGAGGGACAAAATAGATATTTTGTGACTGCATCTGAATCCAGAGTGGCTTTGACTCTAAAGCAGTAATGAAGACATGAAGTGATTGTCAGAGACAGCAGTGATCAAACAGCAACTCAGCAGGCACCAGGTAATCAAGCTGTAACTATTGTAACTATATGGGTGCTGCTGCAGCAGTAAAGAGCCAGCCAGGTGGGGTAAAAAGCTGCTGAATCTAAGATTACCAGGATATCCCCTAGTTTGGTTATTATTAGTATCATTATAAAAGGAAGTTTACCAAACAGAATTCTCAGTTTCAATGGAGTCAGAGCAATTTACCAACCTATGCATTCATCTGCTGTCTACAGTCGTCTCTTAGCATGGGAATTCATGGAATAGTTTTGAATTCATTTACAAAAAACATTGCATTGCTTTCTTAAAGGACTGATTTATCATCTCAGGAATGATCTTTAAGATCAGAAAATAAACAATTAATCTAGAATTCTGCTTCAAAGTGAAAAAGGCACCAGAATCAAGCTTTCCTGGGAGGAAAGGAGAATTAAAATTTGCTGAGCCACACGCACAGAGATCAGTAAGAAACAAAGCCACACACCAGCCCAGAGCTATGCTTCGAAAAACGATGAGCCCCCAGCAGAAAAGGATTTACACATAGTCGTTCCCTCCTGCCCCATTCCACTCCCAGCAGCAATAAAATGCCCGGTGCCAGTTACTGTTCCCTGAATAACCTGCATTGAGCACAACTCATCTTTCCCCCGAAACCAATGGTTACACTGGCTGCTTCAGCGGGGCCGATTCTCCCTCATTCTGGCATTAAGCACCAACTCTTTCCAGCGGACTCGCAAGTCCTTTTCAGCTTCTTTGTATTTAAAGTGGTCTAAATAGCTTTAAAGAACCTTTTAAAAAAAGAGCTTCTGTGTTAAAGCCTTAGGTATTTTCAAGAAAGTGGTTTTGTTAGGGCCGAGTGTGCTGGGAACACCTGTGAATGTCGAGTTTAATTGGGCTGCAGCTGGTGTCGATTGTGTGCGCCGTAACTGGCAGCCACTGCCTGGCCCTACATTGTGTTTCATTTTCCTTTTTCCTTCCTTTTTAACTCGCTCCTCCACCCCGCCAGTTAAAGTTGTAAGGGATTGTATGTGAGAGAGGGATTAGGAGCCTGGAAACAAGAATAGTGCCCTGCGGGTTGTGAATAGCGCAAATTGGGGCGCTTCCTGGCGGAGCAGTACCTGCGAGGCTGAGCGCCCGCCAGGCACCTCAAAGGGAGCCGGGACCAGGTCTGGGGACTCGCCTTTCCCGCTTTCCCGCTCAGCCAGGGAGGGATAAAAGCTCCACACACGGCATTTGAAAAAGACATGAATAACCCCCGGGTCTCGACATCTGTGTCTCACTCGGGCGAATTCCTGCCCTACCCCTCTGCCAGGAGCTGCTCTGTGAGAGCAAAAGACATACCCACAAAACAGGGATAGCTGGAAGGCTCTCGGGACCCACCTGAGACTGAGGGAAAAGGTGGCCATGGATGCCTTTCCAAAGCTGCTCCGCAGGCAGAGAGTAGATGGGAGAGGTTGCTGACTATACTCTTAAAATCCACATAAATAATTCAACGTGGCTCCAGCAGCGCACAACTTCCCACAAGGGATTTGAAGGCGACTCAAAGCAGTGCCGGGCAGAGATGTAAAAATACCTCGAGGTTTGTGCCACCCCCAGCAGGTCACCCCTGCTCAGTGTGGGACGCCACGGCCCCGCTTTCCCCCTTCTCCTTTGTGCAGGCACCACCCGCTGCCGGCTGCGGGCTCCCGCCCGGCTCTTGTGCTGGCTCCCGTGCTAAGCTGGCCCTTTCATTCACCGATTCAATGCACCAGACCATCAGAAAACTAATCCAGAAATAAAATAAAAAGAGCCTTAGCTTGCCGCTGGGTTATTGAGATGGGCTCAGGGGAGATTTGACAAGTCGGCATGGGAGGAGTGGGGAGCACAGCAAGTGGGATATGTTATGCTCCAGGAGCTGCTAGGGAGACCTGCCCTAGATAAGAATGCTATTTTAAGACGTCACAAATATAATTTTTTCTTTAAAATGGGCTAAACTGAGAGGGTCTTAGCTGCGGAGAGGTGAAGTTTTTGATGTGCTTCAAAAAGGCTTAAATGTAGTACTTCTTTTGTGTTTCCATTTCCTGTATCATGTATAAACCACGGAAAGACAAGAAAACAGCTTTTTTCTCTTGTCTGCACAGAGAAATTGTTACAGATTGCTACAAATCTTGTTCCGTATAGCGGAAAATTTTTCAATACTATGGAATTATTGATCACCTTGTGATAAATTTTGACCAATGATTGAAAGACAAAGAATCACCCCATATGTGCATCTCTTCATTCTGCTCAGGTCTATGATCTGTGTAGATTTAAATGGGATGGATCATAGAATCAAATAATGATTTGGGTTGGAAGGGACCTTAAAGGTTACCTAGTTCTAACCCCTCTGCCATGGACAGAGAATCTTCCACTAAACCAGGTTGCTCAGAACTTGGCTTTGAACACTTTCACGGATGGGGCATCCACAAAATTATACAATTATATGTTTGGGCATTTTGCAAAGAGAGAATAACCTGTTCTAATCAGAAAATTATTTTGTGTATTAGCATCATGTTTTTCAGACAGTATCCATTCACTCCTCAGATTCATGTACTGAACCATGAGACCTATGGAGTGGATTTTGCTTAGGATATGGCTGTTACTCCCAAAAATTTTCCCACCTGAAGCGTGCAAGGCCCTGACAGGCTGCAAAAGTGCCTCAATGAGACAGAGGCTTCTTTGATCTCTAAGCAGCTATGTTGTAAAATGTTACTAGCTTTCCTCAAGTTAAAGCACTTACATCTCTACAGTTTTGTATTTAGGAACACTGCCTTGGAGCGGATGAGTTCCTACCCTCAGCAATGATAGTCTACACTTAGTTATTATTTTTCATAAAAATATAGACTTCTTTCTCCTTTGTTTATTAAACAGACATTCATTATGTGCAGACATTGGACTGCCTACTTTAAAACAGGTCTGTACTGATGAGGCAGCATCTTTGCAATTCTTAAATGGAAAGGACAGGTACTGCTTTTCGAGCAACCCAGTCTAGCGGAAGGTATCCCTGGCCGTGGCAGGGGGGTGGAATGAGGTTATCTTTAAGGTCCCTTCTATTCCAAACCATAAAACTAGGATTATGTGTATCCTGTGTCTCTGAGAGCAAATTGTCTCTGCTATTCTTGATTCCCTTAATGAAAAATTGTTAAGCACATGTAATTGAATAAAACCAGCTCCTTGGATGATGTCTGTAAGTGACCTGCAGAGCAGTCTGCCCCAAATCTGCACAACTTAATGTACCATTTGCTTATTTGTGTAATTTTGTGGCTTGATGTACAGGTTACTACATATGTGGGTGTCCACAGCTTACCTGAGGTGCTGCACAGGGACACAAAGCCATCCTGCTGCCTGAATACATCTGATTTGACCAGGATAGGGGATCCCACTCACCCTTTCCATGGTGGCCACAGCAAATAACAAGTCCTCCTGCCCTCTCCTCCTGGTCTCAGCCAGGCTTCAGAATCAGCTGAAGGTGAGCCAAGAGCTGAGCCAGACAACTGGCCTGCTGCACGTGTGGGACAATCATGGCAAGAATTAATGAGGCAGAGTGACTCCAAAATGCTGCCTTTAATTGCTCTTCTAGTACCACAAACTGAGCAGGGGCTGTGCCCAGGCAGCAGACAGCATCACATGTATCAGTAGCTCCTGCTATTCTATAAAGCTCACACACGCCCAGGGAAGGGAAAGATGAGGTATGTAGCCAAAATTAGGTGTATGTATCATAACTCCAGCACATGATGACAGCTAAGGGGAATAAAGCAGAGCTCTCAGTGGTACATGCTAAGTGTCATCACACATACCTCTGCTCATCCCGACATGTTCTAACAGAGCAAAGCCTCGGCTCCATCTGCAAGCTTTCTTTTTTTCTTCCTTCCACTCTCTTAAAAAATATTACTAGATGTGATATCCTTCCAAGCAATGTATAAAACATGTAAATTCCGATTTCAATTTTGTAACTACAAGCCCAAAATGCAGCTATTTTCCAAGAGGCGCTCCGCCGATATGGCTCCCATCACTTTGGCAGAGACATGGCATAGCTACACCTCTCACAAAGGAATTCTGTAACAAAACGAGTTTTTACATGCTGGGACTAAATATTTTTAAACAGCACTGTCTGCCAACTTCAAGTTTCAGCTATATTTGTGCAACTAAAAAAAAAAAAACAACAACCCCCCCAAAAAATCACATGTGTGTTTCTATACAAGATGAAGCTGCATTTCTGGTTAACCTCAGAATTATTTGTTTTTTATATAAACATTTAATGGGAAAGTTTAACTTCTTCCCTTCAACGAGGAAAAGGAAGCCAAGCCACTAGAAAAACAGAGTCTTTCTGTGTATGTGAGTGTGCACGCACTCATTTTAATTAAAAGTAATTAAGAGAATCCTGTGTTCTCACTCACAGTCTGCTAGTGCTGCAGAGGGCCTGGATGCAGAGCCAAGGGTATTCCGCCGAATGCCGCCAGCAAGAGAGATTGGATTATGCAAGTAAAAATTTAAAACTAGAAGACTTCATCATTAGCTATGGCTGTCATGAATTTCTCCCTAGGAAAAAAAAAACTGTATAAAACAGATTTGGCAGCTCCCACCTTATGAAACCTATCAGGGTGGAGGTGTTAAGTGGTTGCTGCATTTACTTGCTTGCTTTTCCTTTTCAGATTTCGAGGCACTTAAGAGGTTGGGTGATATGTTCAGCATATTCCCTGTTTCTTGCACTAGAAGACAATTCTTGTCTTTCTCAAGTTTAACCTGAGCAGAGGCCTCAGACTCCTATGAAAACAAAGCAAATAAAAGCAATTCTGCAAAAAGAACTGGGAGAAGTCCTCTCCCTTCCCTAAAAAAAATTTTTTTTTGGTCAATAGAGCACAGCCAGTCTAGAACCGTCTTTTATGTCCTTTCAGCTCCAACCACACTTCCATTACATTGTATCACCATTTAAAGGTAGCTACAACCCTAAACTTTTGAATCCAACTAGCAAAGAGGGAAAGCAAAAAAAAAAATTCTTTTTTCATGGGTTCATTTAAACTCTGCCTTCCATCTTGTCTTTGGAGCCATGGCAAATATTGTTCTGATTTGGATCTCACACAGCAAGTTAAAACCAGTAACTACAGTTACTTACATATGAGCTATCATAATACAATACAGTAAAAGCAAACTCACTCAGCTAAAAATAATGACAAATCTTCTGGAAACTTAGTTTTTCTGTCAATTTGGACAGAAAACACATAAATCCTACAACAATAAGAGCTATACATTCTGGGTGACACGTGCATTCACATCCTGGGTTGAGGCAGGAGGGGAGAACACACATAACGTCCTTAATGGAAGCTCTCTGGCTTTTATTTATTGTGTTCTCAGTTCCTGGAAGGTGCGAGATGTCTCCTGCGGAGTATCGATTTTCTCAGCAGAAAGCTAGAGGAATTTCAGGCTGCTTCTAAGTTTACCTTTTGGAGCTTCCCATGGCACCAGCTGCTCACGTTTCCCAAGAAAATCAGGGAGGAGGACTATTGCATGCCTGTATTCCAGGGAGGCAGAGTGTGGCTGGGAGGACAGGCAGACCTAGAAAGCAGTGCCATTAAGCCCCAGCAAAATACCTTTGTGTATGGTTATTACTCCTAAAGGAGGAAGCAAAAAATGCTGGAAAAGAACTTACTCAAGTTTTAATGCAGGTTTTGCTTGTGCAAGAAAAGAAATGAAGTAATTACAGCTAGAAAAGAAACCATGAATGATGCAAATACATGGAACAAGAAAAGCGGGGTACCAACAATTACCTTGAGTTAGGTAAGGATTGATGGAAGGGTTATATTTTAATGGAACAGAAAGCCAATTAAGGTGTCTGCTTTTGCATTGTTAACATTACAGCTTGTAATTTGGGTGCCCTCCTCCAGCTGAGGAAACTGAATCCATGTAATGTCTGAAAGTCATCCAGATCTGCTTACTCCATAGATAACAGATCTAATTTAACAAATTCTTCTCCTTCTTAGTTGTAAACTCCTTTTCCATTTATGCCATGTTATTGCAAAAATCTCCTTAATCTGTTGGGTTATTTCCCTCTCCTTCCTTGTCTCGGCAAGACAGTGTAATGTAAATTTCCAACACTATGAAGACTTAGAAAACAGGCCACTTGAATTTCTCTTGTAAAGAACAAAGATGCTTTACATTCAAATTTTACCCTCAGCATTTCTGGAAATATGCACGGGGGAAGCAGAGGAGTCTCCCTTCTGCTTCCTCCATGTTCTATGCAGCTTTGCTTCTTAATGTTAACAGCATTTCAACTTCTTAGAAGCTGCATCTAACATGAGACTCAAACAATTTAAGATCAGAAAATAATGAAATTTATGCTTAATAATGTTCAAGAAAGGAGAGGATAAAGCCCAAAGGAGGATGCCACAAGAGTGAGCTCAGAAACTGAGCTCACAACTAAGGACGACACCTGACAAACCACAAAAAGCCACTAAGAAATATGCAACTAGTGACAGGACAGTCCTGAAGTGATCTCAAGGGACATTTTGAGGGATATTTACAAATTGAAGTCACCATCAGGCTTTTTGCCTCCTGCTGTAGGGCTCCTTTGCCTACCAGAACCAGTGAATACACAGGAAAAGACCATCTGCTCCTCTTACCTGCAGTGCTGTGGGTGCACTCCTCTTGCTAGAGCCTGCAGCACACATATGCGTTCTCCTGAACTTCCATAAATATTTTACTGTGCTGAATTGTGTGGCCAGGTTATAAAATGACACAATAAAGCACAACTGCTTTCCCTGAAGCCATTCCAGCCTATCTAACAGGCTCAGGAATCACCCAGCAGCCCACTTTGCATGGCACAGAGGAGGTTTCTAAGGATGACAGCATTCCACAGCTTGTGCCAAGTAGCCATGAGTCTGTGAGGTAGAAAGAAAAGGACACCTTAATTGTATCATTGACTTTGTCCTTAGCAGATGCTGCTCTGTCTGCCTTGTGTGGGTATCTACAACTGGTATTGTTTCCAGATTCTTTTCAACAGCTGAGTTCAGGAGATTTGCTCAGGAACTGCCTGTGTGCATGAGAAAGTGTGAACTTTCCACTTCCCTGTGTATTGTATTGACTCATTTCATGTTAGATGTACAGATAGTAGGACTCAGACAGAAAGTCTTAATCCCTCTGCAAAAACAATAAAAGGTGACCAAAAGAATGAGGACACCACATCCAGGATGCTGCCACAGAAGCACAGTTTTCCATTTCCAAACCAAATGCTATTTTCTCTCAGTTTTGTAATTATTCAGTACTGCAAAGAGCAGATGTTCTTAACATTTCCCACTTGATTATCATATTTAATACTTTTCATGCTATCTGGAAGATTCTTTGATATAAATAATTTGTTTTTTATGGGGTGAGCAAGTTTCAAATGCATGAAATGTCACAGGGAAGCTGGACTTTATTCCTTCCTTTCATTTTGCACGACACCACACGACTGGTACTTCCCTCAGCAGCCTAGAGTGATGAAGGTGCTTGTTTTAGCTCAAAGGGCTGTGATTGAGAAGGCCTCTCTTGTGCTGCAATGGGCCCCTCCTATTTATTAAGTGACTTCCAGATCATATGGATAACTCTGAGACTTGGACTGGGCACAGCATCACAGGGACACTCCGGCACTGAAGCCCTTTTTCCTCCTCCCCATAACCATGTTGCGAGCAGTAGCCATAGCACCAGGAAGCCTGAAACAATGTGGGACCCTCACTCTGCATCATTAAATGCTATTTTGCTAAATTAAAGGCCACAAGTAAGTCATATTGTATCCATAAGCACATGCATGCCACAGGCCTTTCCCCTTCCCCTATTTCCCTCAGCTGTGGATCATGCAAAATCCCATGGAAGACATATTTCAACTTGGGCTGTTTTTTTTTTTTTTTTGGGTGGTTGTTTTTTTTTTTTTTTTTTGGTGAGAGCAGGACTTTCTACCCCTCAGTGGACACAGCAGTCAAACCACACTGCCAAATATTATATGATGTCCTTTCCAGAGTTAATTTTTAATTTCCTGACTCCACTGCATGAGAGATTTTCAAATTGTCTTGGTGGTCACTTAGAGGCATGTGCAGACCTAATCGCAGGAGTGAATGCAGTGTCAGCCCAAATGCAAACCTCCGGACTCAGTGAGGAATTTCTGCAGAATTAGCTCCTTGGTTGCATTAAGTTCCAGAGAGACCCACGGCCCAAGGATCGACTGCAAATGTAAACCAAAGGGTGAGAGCCTTTCTTGCCCCAGCCTGCAGCCAGGGGAGGCAGGTGTTTTCAATGTGTCACCCAAAAACCCAGTGATTTTCTTCTTTCATTTTTTAATGCCCCAATTCATAACCCACAGATGCTGTGCACAGCTATAAATCTTGGCACCCTATCCTCTGCGAAAGAGTTTCTCCTGGTATTCAATTTTCTTTGCTTTACCTTAAGTCACCCTAATCATGCTGACATCTACTATCGATGATTATATTAGCCCTAAAAGATCCTTATACAAATGAAACGGACTGACTTCCACTCCTAAAGTTCTGCTTCCAATTTTCTAAAGGAAATTAAATAATGTATAAATCAAATGCTGGGCGCAGGCCCAGGCAGCTGAACATCGCTTTGTCCTTTCAAAGTGAAGACGAAGTGTCTGCTACGGAAGGGACAAGCCAACAGAAATAAAACTTAACCTCAGCTCCATGTGAAAGTGATTTGGGATAATCAGGGGAATCTGCAAAGAGGTTAAAACGGGGACCACATACTAACAGGGGAACTTTGCACAACCATCAAAAATGTATCAAGAGCTGACCTTCACCTGGAGGAGCTGCACAGCCCTGACAGCTTTCTAACACCAGAGCAGAGTGCGAAGGGCAGGAGAAAGAAGAGATGAGCAGGAAGTCAAAAATCTATTTATGGCTGCCATTTGTCATGTCTTGGTAATCTTATCAGGGTGAGTTTTTTCAGTTTTCCAAGATTTATAACTAAGTACTGCCTGACAACGTTGCAGTAAGTGCACACTACTTCCCAGTTCTCCTTTAGCTAGTACACACTACTTAGATTATTAAATCAACCACCAAGGGACTTCCAAATTTATGTACTATTGATGGACTGCTGATCCTTCTCTTTAACACAGCATATGTATCTAGGAGGGGAAAAAATCAGTAAAATACACTAGAATTCTTCTTGGTATTATTTTCTGAGCAAGGGATTGCTTTAATTGCCACAAGGCATTTCTTAAAACTATTGGGGAAGATGTACTTTGTAATATGATTTCTCGATTAGGAGAGGATCCTAATCAAGTCTATTATACTGCTTCAACATGAGTTCACGCTGACATTTTTGCACACAGAAGGGTGGGTTTGAAATCTCTGATCAGCAGCAGAGTTCATAGTTAGGGTCAGCTTAACCCTATTCACATAAACCAAACTTTGGTGGAGTGAAAAAGATGTGACATGCAGCTGTCAGTGCCCCAACTATGTACACTCATATTTCCAAAACATTCCTCTCCTCATCTTTACAAAATACACAATATTTCAGATGTGATGCACATGGCCCTTAAGCTCAGATGGCGGAGAAGTCTCATCTTTGCCTTTCTTGAGAAACCTGCAAAATTGTTTCCAGCACTGTCACTTAGTTGTTTGGTCTGTCACCACACGAACTGAGTGGCTGGCAAAGCAGGGGCAGCCACCTAACACTTATATGTGAATGTGAATTCAACACGCATCTTGCTTAGTTGTTGCAAACCTGTCAGGGAATGCTTCACTGTTTAAAAAAACCCAAAACATAAAACCACAAACAAAATCCCTATATATTTATTTCCCTTTTAAAAAGAAGAGTCTGTATACACACTCTTTTATTGTAGAGTTGAAGTACACGATGAGTGCAACGTTGGGATACAAATTCATCTGAACATCAAGCACCCTTGATTCAGAAGAACTAATAGGTTTACTGGGTTCATAGACTTGTAATTTACCAACAAGTATCCATGTTTTCACAAAAGCTATAAAATATTAGAACATGCTTCAGGAAAGTCATTACCTTATAAGAAGCAATTCAACCAATCTGTGAGCTGGGAGATTCTCCCATCCCTCTCCCTGTTTTCTGACAGACCCCCTGCAAATGAAGCACCAGCCCAGGCTATGGCTGTGTTTGAAAAAACAAAGCAGGCAGTGGAACTGAGGGGGATTTCCTGGCACCACAGGGCTTCACACAAACACTGCCAGAATAAATTCCTCTGTCAGACCTCCAAGTTTCGCATCACTTTGTCTCTGCAGGTTCCCAAATATCAATAGCAAGAAGAAAAAAAAAACAAACCATAAAGAAGGATGGGAAGAAGTAGGACGTTTTCACAGAGTGTGGTTGTTTGCCATCCTTGGATTTAAACAAAACCAGGCGCACAGTGTGTTACTCACACATGAGAAGAAGAGAGCCAAGAAGGGAAAGGAGAGGCTTCTCTCTTTTCCTCTCCCCTTGTTTCAAGAAAGCATCCCTGAAAGCAGGCATCTGTTTTGGGTTCCTCTGACATCAGCAAACACCACTGAAGTAAAGCACATGCTTCAATATGTTCCAAACCCCTTATCTGCTTTTAATAATTGGAAGCTAAATGGAAGCTATATAAGTCATTGAGCAGGATAAGTACCATGAACAAACAATCTTTTTTGCCTTTAAGGTGATGGTACTTAGCGGCTCTGCATAACTTTGGACTCAGTAATATCCACTATCAGAAATAGAGATGGATTTTAATGCAGGATTCAATCAAATTACAAATGCTAAAATTCATGCTCTGGTCACAAAAAGAAGTTATTAATGACAGTGTGTCACATTCCATTGATGCTTTATATTTCTACCTATTTTTTATATATTAATGTCTCCAGTAAAAGGAAAATAGGAAGCAACTCTGGTACAAGGCTACTCATCCCTGCCAGGTCATTTTGCTGTGGTCAGCAGCTCAGGCAGTGTGTGGCTGGTACTCTTGCAGAGTTTGGGAGATGTGGGAGAGTATGAAATATGGTCTTTTCCACCAGACTATGTGAAACGTTACCTGCCAAGGATCCCGACAGAGTCAGGCAAAAGTCACTCCTAACAGGAGTCAGCCATCTGACAATCCCTGAGAGGGACTGAATGTAGGATTACAGTCTTGGCTCTGTCACAAATTTCACTTGTTACCACCTAGCAAGCTCTTCTGATCCCTGGGATGAGCTGCCTTCCTCAGGTCAGTGCTCATTCATGTCTCAAACCTCATGGATCATCAGCAATGGAGAGGTTACAGCAGCCACTGTGGTAGCTGGCATGGCAGGGACTGGTTCCAGAGACTGCCATAGGAGTTACAGCAGTAGGATTTAATTCCTCAGTAACAGGCAGGATCAAGTCCTAAATTAGTAATTCCCAGATTTCATTAAGTTAATTCATCCTTAGGCCAATTTACCTGCTGGCATAACTCCCCCTGGGGATTGTGCCAGCAAAGACTTTGGCCTAATAATTTCAGATTAATTTCTGTATCATCATCTTCATGTGGCTTTGGAAAGACTATTTGTATATCCTGCTACAGACCTTGTGGAAGCAAACACTAATTATGTGGAAGCAAACATTAATTATCAAGGAAAATTTTTAAGTCCACAACTACTCTTCCAAAATTAAAAAAAAAAAAGAGTAGTCTATACCATGGACAGGAGTTCCAGATGGAAATATGTTTAACAAATATGGAAAGTGAATACTTTCCTGTATATTGCTTTGTGAGTTATTAGCACCTAAATAGTCTCCATAGTCAAAAGTGTATTAATGAGCTGGAAGACAAGGTGATGTAATCAGGAGGGATCAGCAGTAATTTCTCCTGCAGAAGATTTACATGTAGCAGCCATGTGTGTTTGTTTATGGACTCTACATCTGGTAATGAGCTCTCAACGCGATGGAAAGCTGTGGTGGAATAATGCACCCTGTTCCTCTCACGCACTAATTAATGCTCTATTTAATCTGGGAAAAGGCACTTTAAAAATAAACACTCATTTCCAGCAGACTATAAAGGATAGGTAACAACTGAATCACAGTGCACAGGTCTAAAAACTGGCATGTAGCAACCTCTCAAGCATTAAAAAAGTTGAGTTTTAACTCCTAGAGTACCACAGGAAGAGTGCATGCACACACTAATATCTCCAGCACTACAAACATACACTAACAGACCCTAGATACCCATAGAGACAATCAAAGCCAGAGTGATAATTTGCAGGAATGACAAAAAACAGTAAGAGATGGCAGAGCTAAAATATGCCCATGACAGCAGGTGTTAAACTATGTTTTGTGTTCACAAGACACCTACGGTAACGCTGTTGGCCATCACCTCATTCACCTCATTCTGACAGCTGATAACATGAGCAATAAATCATGATTTCCACAATGATAGGAAAGGCAGCCATTGCAAAGATGGTCAGATCTTGTATTCCAACTGAAAAAAAAGGCCTGGGAGATGGTGCCCAGCCTGTCCTCTGCCTGCAGGGCTGGCTGCTGGGAATGCAGTGGGGGCTCAGCATCCTCAGCTGCCACTGGAGTCATTCCACTGCTTTTAGTGACTTCACCAAGGCCTTGTCTCCACAGGATGTTATGCGGGAACAGCTACTGCATTTACATTCACACCCTATCTCATTCCAGGATAACTTCCTCACACTGACATGCCCTCAGAAGTACAAGAGCATTTGTCTGTGGCTGCATTTAGCCCTAGGCTGGAGTCTCACAAGGTAACAGAGAATAGAGATTTGTCTTTATCTTACAAACTGTGCTAATGTATCTCACCACCCTTTGGATTAGAGCCAACTTCTTCTCTCTAATCTCCCAATCATTTCCCACAAAAAAATGTACTTTCTTTAGCCCTTGAAAGAGGACAAAAGTCAGGAAAATCACAGGGATTGCAGGGCATGGAAAGCCTGTGTGAGCTGTATCCAAGAGAAAATTTCCCAGCCTGAGATAACAGAGCTGTGAAATGGCCCCTTTCAGTGACAGAGAAATTGCCATGGTGGCTAAAAGAAAACCTACTTAGGCTACAAGTATGGAGGAACAACACTTCAGAGACTTGATCAGTTTTACCTGATTTAAATGTAAATAAGGTAAAACAGATAAACACAGAGCAAATATGAGTAGAGATTGAAACTTTTCATGTATATTGAAGTGGCAGTGTGAAAACAGTGTTTCTCCTGCCAGGCACAACTCCTACCCTCCCACTCACCCAACAAGTGTACAGAGTTTGCAACTCAGGACTTCTTGTGTGCTTTTCAGCTGCAACAAAAAAGGCATTTTTGCAGTGCTTACAGCTCAGACCCTCATCCACATCCACTGAGACCATCTGACACATCCCTGCCTCCCCTGTTCGGATTTACCAAAGCAAGCAGAGAGGACCAAGGGGGAACCACACGTCTGACAGGGACAGTCTGACATGAATGGTGAGTTGTCAAAATGGAACCAGCAATCCCCTAAAACTAGTTTGGTTTTGGGAAAAGAATGTGCAGGCTGCAGTCTGCAGATGCATGCCGGGCTCTGCCACAGCAGTAAGTGTAGGTGGGTAAATGGCAAGTAATTTCTAGAGATGGCCAGTCCACTCTGCACTTCCACCAAGGCTTTTCTGATAAAAAAAAATTATGGTTTTTATCTCCATGAGTTCCTAGGTCTGCAGAGCATCTTTGTTCTGCTTAGACTTGCTCTTTTTTTTTCATTCAGAGACAAAACAAGCCAGGGCTTCAAACCATGCAGGGTTTTAATGCTGCAGAATCCCCACGTACCCACTTCCTCTCTTTCCTCAGCTCTTCTCTATCTGATTTACTGTTTACTTACAGACCATATGGGAAACACGTCGGGAAAGCACGCATCCGGGTTCACATTCACAATAAATACTTTTTATGACTATTCCCATGACCTGCAGCAACAGACTAGATTAGTCGCCCACAACTATGTATAATCACACAATCATTTAAATACATTCTCAAAAGAGAATACATTCTGAGATACAGATCAACTAAATATTCCTCTTTCTACAACCTATTTCCTACAACTTTACAATTTCCACCTGAGACAGAAAGTCTTATCTTTCAATTGTGGAATCAATATAAACAGAAGAACACAAACACCTGGGTCAATGTAAAAGTGCAGCCAGCAAATTATCAGTCTGGGGTGCTCAGTTTTCTTAGCAAAATAATTATAAATTTGCTTTCAGCAAGAGAGCTGAAAATAGATGTTGATGCTGAAGTGTATCTATCAAAATATGAAAAAAACCCTCTTTTTTTATTCTCTGTTTCATAAAACCAAACTCTCTTTACTTTAAGTTCATCCAAAAGCAGAATTGCAGAAGCATTCTATTCTGCTGAATAGAGTGTAGAATATCTCCCAAGCGGAATATATTATTTAATCCAAAGCCAAATAAACAAAGGGTCAAATTCAACCTCACCCATTCCATTTAGCAACAAAATTGAAAAAAAAATCTTGAGAAAGTCATTTTGAACACTAATATTTAAAATCTTTTCAAGGTGAAACATTCTGAATTCTGTTTCTAATGTAAAGAGTTAAGTCAATGATACAGAACTAAAGAAATTATTGAATTTAGTGTTTCTGAATAATTTTTTAGGAAGTCTTCAGAAGGAAATCTAAAGCAAAATTTATAAAAGTAAAATTAATATCTACATTTTTTCCCATGTAAGTAATGAGACAGCTATGTCCTATACCACTTAAACTTATTCAGAATTTAATTTTTTGTTTTTCATTTCCCATCAACCTGTGAGGTGAAGAAAAATTTGCAGTGTCCCTTCAGCTTTGGGAGATGGTTCTGATAGTCTTTTAACTCACAACTGGCAGGAGTGAATAATGCTTGTAGCTCTCCCCCACCTCCTCTCCCTGCGGAAGCTGGCAAGCTCGTCTGCTGCAGGATACTTGGAGAACATCTCCTCGGCCAAACTGACTTATTGCATCATGTTCCAATACTTAACCAGAACACATGGAAATACTCCTTTTGTTAAATACATAAAAAATAGAGATTTCACAAGGTAACTTGGCTTTTTAGAGCTCTATGATTTTATGAAATGAGGTTGGGTGCTGCTTCTACAGGCAGATGCTGGGATACTGTTGTAACCCTCTAAAAAGAAAAGAGGGTTTATTTTCCTTCTTTTTAAGGAATGCTTTACCCATAGGTTTTTGAGATGAAGTGCAGAGCACTGTAAAGTGTTTCCATCTCACTGAAACATTGGGTTTCAGCAAAGCACTGAGCAAGGGCTCAGCTGGAAGCACCTGAGTCAGAGAAGGATCCTGCAGGAGGAGGGCCCTGCTGAAGCATCTGGGGAGCAGCTTTCCCGGGAAAGCCGAGCACTCGCTGTCAGGCACACGCCAGCCCCGGTACTGACCCTGCTTTGCAGAGTCAGGCTGTTCCTGGAACAGCCAGCCATCCATCTCTGCCGGCCTCTTCTGCCAGCTCCACTCCAGCTCAGAAAACATCAGATCTGGAAAATGGTTTAAAACTGCACATTTCCGTTCAACGGGCCCTCTTGTTCTGCTTGTTTAGGGGCAGGAGCAGGAAGGGTCATTACATGGTGGAAAAGCAAAAAAACACGTTTTCATGGGCAATTGCTATATTAATATGTATCACTTTACATACATATTGCATCTACATATGGAACCTATTATTACTGAGGAAATGTTTTTTTAATGAGGAAGACTTAACAATACTTAAGAGAGAAAATGTTCAAACCAATGTTAATTTGCAGCAGAAGTAACAAAATATTTTAATAAAAAACAGTAACAAGAACTGGCCTTTCTATCCAGGATCAGCCTGCTCATATGTTCACACCTTGAGAATAGAATTCAACTTCCATGCCTTTTCCAACATTTGCAAACCTCCTAAAATTGAAATTTAAACTCTGACTCAAGGACTTTTAAGAGCAAGACCTGCTTCAGCTCTACACAGAGACATAGATAGCTCATTATATTTCTCTTTTCCAGATCCATGGAAGCATTTTTCCCTCCTCTATTTCTTTCTACCAAGCCTGTGCCTGCCTTCCCTTCCTAGACCCCAAACTCATCTAAAAATAAAGAAAAAAGGATTTTTAGGTAATACAATCGCTTTTGTATAAATGTAGCTAAATATATTTTCAATTGCTGAGCACTGTTTCCTTTCCCTCTGCCTTTCCCTGTATGCTGGGATTAATTAAGCTTTCCTTAAATGTTGCATATGAATTAAGAAGAAACAAACAGCAAAAAGCCCCTCACTATTTTCAAAGGAAAAAAATCTGGTGCTAAAAAGTCCTAGCAGGCTAAATGTTAGTACAATAAAACTGGATTTCAATTGGTAAAAATAAAATGACTAAAAGCTCTCTGTTTGAAAAATGAGACTACAAGAAAGACTGTTCCTGTAGAAAACAGACACTTTCTTTCAAGAATCATCTCAAACCCAAGGATGAATTATTACTACCAACTATAAACCTCAAAATAGACTCTTCCTGTTATCATAACGCAAATATTAATGCGTATTTGCTATTCCTGCTAAATGTTATCAGCGTTGTTCCAACTCACAGGGAACAACCTGTTCTGTGCAGATCCTGACTGGGCTAGGACTGGACGTGGTTTACCATTTTAACACCAGGATCATTGTTTTGTTCACCTTGGGAAACCACAGCAGGAGCAATGATCACAAGGGAATCCTGCACGGGTCTCTGCACTGGCTCTCCTGGGAAAGCCTGGAGAGCTCTGAAGCTGTTAGATGAGGAGAGCAGCTCCTGTGGTCCAGGGAGTTGTCACTGGTCATGGCTCCCACCACCATGTTAACTGACCCCTTTATTTACTTCATTTAGTTAGCTTGAAGCCCTTTTTTAATAGGTTGTACTGACTTCCACTGTACAGAAAAGGTTTGGAAGGGCACTGAAACCAGCACCAGCCATTCCAAAGTGGCTTGATGCAATCTGCTGGGAACACTCTTCAGGAAACAGGTCCCAGAACAAATGGGGAGCCACAAAACACACCACCTGTAATAAAGCCCTACAGGTATTTTGAGTGTAGCTCCTCATTTTGAATCTGCACATGGCAAAACCAGTCCTACTTCATACATGGCAAGCAATAAGGTGAATTGTCATTCGTTCTGACTCTCAGGTTGCACACAGACACCACTGAACACAACACTGAATGTCAAGTCTTATGTAACAACATATTTCAAATTATAAATGTCACCCAGGCACCATTTCAGGCTCTGAAATACAGTTTACTTATTACCAAATACAATGTGTCAAGTGATTTATCAAACCTGTAAGAAAGAAGATACCAATGAGACAATCCAAGAATCCATCCTATCTCCCAGCAAGTCCAGGACTGTCTCCAATCAAATGTATACTGGAAGAAGAGAGATTTATTACCATGGTTTCTTAATGCTATGCTTTATATTTAGCAAGTGTTCCCATCATGCTCCACACAATACTTTCACCAAGCACAACAAGCCCATCTGAATTTCCACCACCTGCCCAGCTCAATGGGTCACTCGTTGCCTGCACATCTTTGATGCTGCGTCTCTGTGACAGACTCCTAGAGATGAAGCTGCTATTGAAAAAATTTTGACAATAATCACTTTTCCTTCTCCAAAAACACAAAAGAGTGGCAGAGTTGTTCTTAAAGGTGAGGCTGTTTTTTCACATGCTGACATTAGCATTGAGGACAAACTGAGTTTTTCAAAGTGCTGATTAAAAGGAGAGGGATTCCTCACAAACACATGCCTCTCATCAGAAATCTGTAAAAATCAATAGTGAAAAGACCTGGAAATATTTAGAATGGCTTAGCTTGGGACTAAGTGACACTGAAAACACATCATCACTTCGATGCCATTAAAATGCAAGGGGTTTTCTTGGATATGGAAAAATCATTTTACTAAAAAAAAAAATAATAATTCTGGAATAGCTTGAGTTGGAAGGGATCCTAAAGACTGTCTTTTCCTAATGCCCCTGTCATGGGCAGGGACACTTTTTACCAGACCAGGTTGCTCAGAGCCCAATCCAATCTTGCCTTGAACACTTCCAGGGATGGGGCATCCACAACTTCTCTGGGCAACCTGTGCCAGGGCCTCACCACCCTCTTCTTTCATATGTCTAATCTAAACCTTACAAGTTATTTATGAAATCCTTCACACATGCAGAACTGAAGGAAGCCGACTGCTTTAATTCACATCTAGAATTCTGGTAATGAAAATAATTTTGGTTTGAAATGCCTACAAAAAGTAGTACTCCTGCAGGAGGAATTTCTGAAAACACTTAATATTTGAGAAATAATTAAATATATGATAAAAGCTCCTCCATGGCTGCATAAGTAAGAAAGGAGACACAAACACATATATACAATTACACATTTGTAAAGAAAGGGTAAAACAAGTAGGATACAAATCTCAGATGAGCAGCACCTGAGTAATAATACTACCAAGTAATTTCTAAAAAGTCTCTAGCAAAAGTTGAAGTCTTTTTCCATTACATGAGAGAGATATTTTGGCTGTATTTACACATCATCCTGAGTAAACTGGCTGAACTGCAAAACCAGAACACTATGTGAGAATAATGAAAGGAATGAAAAATACTTCTGCCCGGGCCTGACATTTATCAATATAAAATAGCTTTTGCCATTGTTTGAAGTAAGGGAAGCAATTAAAGTGCACAAAACCATTTTGATACCAGCACCCTATTTCCTGCACATGTTGGTAACCCAGGGGCTCCTCCTCCCTCCTTTGGTGCTGTTCATTAACTCTCCACAATAAACACCATCCTCCCATACCACACGTTTGAGAGCACTCCGAAACTGGGAGATTGGGCAACAGCACTGCTCTATGCAAAACCAGCCAAGTCCAGTCAGGAAACAGATTAATTTGAAAGCCTTAATTAATGACTGAACATTTATACAGCCAAGATTTATGAGTTACAAGGAAGTAAGTCCAAAACATAACACTCCCTCCCGCATGCAAGCTCTCTCTTTAATGGTAAACAACTAGCCTAGGGTAAGATACCGTCTCAGTGCTCCAGTTCCCTTACTTATTCCAACTTCCAAGCACTGACAGAAGACAAATTAATTTCAAACTTCTTTTTTTTTTTTCCTTTTTTTCCTGCTCCTCTATAAATACTGTTACTAATAAACATAGTTTAATGAAGACAAAGTATAGATTTTTTTAAATAAATAAACCAATTTTCTTTTTTTAGCTCATGGGTGAAAAGACAGTATATAACAAAGAGAGGAAAAAACAGAATCCTTTTTGTATGGGTAAATTAATGAAATTTATTTTCTTGTGAAGAAAATCATAAACAAGATGAGAAAGGTCTTTATACATATAACCATATGCAAAAAAATCTCCTAAAATCCCCCAAACCCCAGGTTTGTCAGCTTACTTCATAAATAATTTTGCAAATTTAGTAGCGACAAATGTTAGAAATGAAGAGCAAGTTTTCAGCTTTTAACATTTTGACTATATTCCATATTTCACTTCTGAGAGCTGACATCTCATTATGATGAGCTCTTGCTATTTGAATATTAAAACAAGACTGCCAGCAACATTTCTTTGGAAGTCTGGGCAACCTGTGCCAGGGCCTCACCACTCTCTTCTTTAAACTAAAAACTTAAACTAAAAAAGTCAAAATCAAGAAAAGTTTTGTTCTCTCTTGTTTACACGAAACTACTGCACGCATTTTCTTGCCTTGCAAATTCTGTTACGCTAACAAAAGAGTGCAGTTTGGTTCCCTACCTCTTGGTTTACATAACACAGATATACCCAGAAATGATCACAGAAATAGCATGATCCCATGAAATGAGGAGCCTGTGATGAGCCCTCCAGCCATACTTTGCCCTCCCTGGCAAGAGGACTCCCCAAATCCCCTCTCTTCAGGTACACAGCCAAGACCGCCACTTGCACAAGTAACCAGAAATACAAGTGGCATGTGGCTCCTGGGTTTGGGGTCGGTGTTTTCTGTTTGCTTGTGGCAGTGATGAACACTCAAGTCCCTGTCCTTGCCTGTCATGGAAAAAATCCCCAACAACCCATCCTGCTGGCTTCTGCTCTTTGGTCCCTCTTTCTCGGCTGAACAACAAAACCCATGTCGTGCAAGTGAAATTAGCTGCTGAAGAGAGTGAGCAGAAAAAGTTCTCCTCATACAGACTCACAAATACTCGCAAACACACAGAGTCTGAGCTATGAACTGGGTACAATTTTTTTTTAACCCCTCTTCATTGGTTTATCATCGAATGAGAGCTTACTGGGAGCAGTTCTGGAAAAAGACAAAGTTGGTTTATCCCAGCAAAAAGCGGGCAAGAGGACAAAACAGGACAAATTGCTGCTCTCCCCATGCTTTCCCTCTGAAGGTGTGTTTCACTGTGCAATGTTAATATAACAGTAATTTTCTGGTTTTATCACAAAATCACATTGTTTGCTAGGAAATGAAGTAACAAACACTGTGTCTGTAAGACACCAGTTACTTTGAGAAAATAACTTCCACCCCCAACTTCCCAAAATAAGAAAATAAGCCTTCAAACAAAACCCAAAGCAGCTCTTTTAAACTGGACAAAACACTCTTGGTTCTCCTTCCCTGACAATGGGGATGTCAAGACCAATTAGCACTTGCAGTCATCTTGGGGTTTGCTCTGTTTGCTCCCACTGCAAGTAGTCAGGCCAGATCCGATGGCTCCCTTCTATACACGCAATGCCGTGGACAAATTACAGAAGACCTGAAAGGCTTTTTTCCTACCCAGCTATCCTTGACATTTTCATTAGTCAAAGACAGGAAACAAAAATCCTAAGCTGAGAACTAGGTGATAGTTTGAAAAAAGTTTAATTAAAAAGTAAAACAGACCACAGAATTGCTTCTAACATAGCTAACAATTTGCTGCAGAGTTGTTATTGTGCTGCTTCCATCTGCCAATAACCTTTTAATCCTTTTGCCAAAGGCAATCCAAAGCTTTTCCATATGTATGTAAGGGTAACCGTAAAAGATAACTTGGAAATAACAACTTCCAACTTCTGCGACACAAAAATCTGAGCTACAGCAGTGCTTGTGCCCATCAGCTTTCCAGCAGGGCTCTGGAAAACAGAAGTTTTATGGCAAGAATGAAAACTGCCCCGTTTGACAATGTAGGTTTGGCTGCAAGATTCCCTGTTCCCACATTCAGCATCAGTGACTATCTTAATTACCAACAACTTCTCAAATCGTTTCAGAATTAACGCTTCATCTCACCAAAAAGCCACCAGCTCCAACAATGCCATTGCTAAAGTTTGTGGATAAAAAACCAAAGTGGAACAAAAGCAGACATTTCAACTATTTTATCCCCAAAAAACCTCACTTAGAAAAAAGCCTACACATAATCAAAACTTCTTTGAAAGGAATATACCAGAGTGCATTTTTGAACTCAAATAACTTTATGGGATGACAAGTGCATAAGCCTGTGCTTTATACACATTTTTAGGGACAGGAAGTATCAAAGCAAATCACAGTCAAAATGTTAAGGAAGAAACCAGAAAACTCTCCCACCCTACATGTTTTATCAATAATGACCACTCCTCAGAAAATAAACTCAAAATTCACTTTACACAAGTGAAATATCATTTCTATCGTGGGGGAAAGCAACAGAAGCTGAATAGTTGGTACATGTACTACACAATGGTAGTTTTACTAGTGAGAGCATTTAAGCCTGAAATTAGGTACATTTATTGTTCAAGAAATTCACGGCCTATTGTGATTTGATTTTATTAGATATTATTATTCATTATTAGGTTCCAAATTTTTGCAACAGAAACAATGACTTTTTGCAGATGACTGCCAAAAGCAAACATCCTATTTTCCATGCACACAAAGATACCAATATATGTTCAAACATTTTAATTCACACGCACAGCCCCAGCTCTCCAATCTTTGCAGTTCAGTGAAGTGTAAACAGTCAGTGTTGCCATTAAAATAACATGTTCTTCATTCACAGCAACAATAGCCAGGTAGATTAACAGGCTTTTACACCTGGGCCCTATTATCCCTCTGCCATTCATTAACATTTCTTCTACCATGACAGCAATTGAACTGGCACAGTCCCAGAAACACAAGTAGGTCAGCACAAGGTGTTCCTCTGGATGCTTTCATCTGGTATAAACATCCTGAATTAGCCTTCAGGTACTACATCTAAATATTCCTAGTGCTAATTAAGATCACAATCAGAACTATTTCAGATCTCATTGACCAAGTACAACCCGTGGTTTTGGAGGGTCGATTCTATTAAGGATGGAAGGTAATTTCACTGCAGAAGGGGGGAGCCTTCTGCAGCTCTCCTGGCCAAGCTGATGTTGGACATCATGCCTTGGTGCTACCTCCTTGATATCACAGAATCATGTATTGGCCTGGGCTGCAAGAGATCCTAAAGATCCCCTCCTTCCACCCCCCCTGCCATGGGAAGGGACACCTTCCACTAGACCAGGTTGCTCAGAGCTCCAACCAGCCTGGCCTTGGACACTTCCAGGGATGGGGCAGCCACAGCTTCCCTGGGCAAGCTGGGCCAGTGCCTCACCATCCTCAGAGGGAACAATTTCTTCCTAATAATCTAATCTAAACTTATTTTCTTTCAGTTTGAAGCCATTCCCTCTTGTCGTGTCACTACAAGCCCCTGCAAACAATCCTTCTCCTTTCTTTCATGGTCCCTTCAAGTACTGGAAGGCCGCAACTAGGTAACCCCAAAGCTTTCTCTTCTCCAGGCTGAACAATCCCAATTCCCTCAGCTTTTCCTCACAGGAAAGGTGCTCCATCCCTCTAATCAACTTGGTGGCCCTCCTCTTAATGCAGCATATCCAAGGGGAAAACAAATATACACGTAAAGAAAGAGAAATTGAACACTGAGGATGGACAGTCAGACATTGCGTATTATTAAAATTAATCATAACAGGCAATTCAGCAAGTCAGACACTTGCTAATCTTAAGGGCATGAGAAATGGCAATGAATATGTAAGAATATTTACTTTCCCCACCCACCCCAGTTTATGAAAAAAGTGGATACAAATCAATGAAACAAGAAAACTTCAGACATATCTTTTACTAATGTACTAAGACATACTCAGTATTTACAGCAACTTGTGTATGTTGAGAGGATCTGGCCCTGAATCTGTCATATAAGAGTGGAGGACCAGGAATAAGTTTTCTCTGAACTGCAATAACTTTTTGGTGACTTTCTCCAATTTGTACGTCTTGTCTTATACTTTAATACTAGAGTTGAGACAAACTCCAAGCACAAACTCCAACTCCTAACCACATACCCCGTGACACATCATAACTTACGAGATCAAGTGCCAGCACTACAGGTTTAAATCAGAAAAACAGGTCAGTGTGAGGAAAAAAGCACTTTTTATTTTTTCTTTTCCTTTTTTTTAACATCAAAGCCAATTCTTCAACTCTGAGCTGATACAAGCATTTGTATTCCACCAATGAAAGTTCTTCAAAAGGCAGAAATAAGCCAACACTTTCAATTCCTTCCTAATCACTGCAAATGCAATTTTCACTCTGAACTTTACATACCCCCACTTGTGATCATTGCTATACTAAGAATGTGTGCTTTAAGATGTTGAAGAATAATCCCCACTGTCTGATTAAAAAAAATTAAATTAAAAGTTGCTAGAAATAACTCACAGGCAAAAAATAAAACCCAAAGAAAACAATAGCAGTAGGCTAAAGAGACAAATTTTTTCCTTCAGGAATGAATTCCCATCTGTTTTTAAAGAGCAACATGTTTTTCCATTGCTGGGAATTACAGCCAAGCCCAGGACAATAAAGCAGCAAAGCCAGAGGCAAGAGCAGAGGGCAAGTGAAGCTGGCTGACAGAGGCTGGGCCTAGGTTCTTCTTTCATAAGCCTGTGCGACAGTGGCAGCTCAGCAGTGCCCTGCTGTGCTGGCAGCACGCACCCCTCTGCCACTCTCAGCAACCAGGAGCTCCTGGTTACTCTGCCATGGGTGAGGTTGTGGGAAAATGGGAAGGAAAAGACAGGGAAAGGAGGCAAACAGCACAGTTGGTGCTGCTGGCAAAGCCAGGCATCTCCTCTGGTTTGGTGAAACGAAACTACAGCTGGTTTGTGGAAGCTCTAGGGAAGGGAGCTTGCTCCTGACACAGGTGATACTCCTACTGATGTTCTTTCTCCAGACACTGGACACAACACAAAACAACCCTGCAAAAGCAAACACGAGAGTGCCCACTTACAGAACCTGGGTGGACGATACCTTTAAAGTAGTTAATGAAGAAAAACATTTTGAAATCAGCTGCAAAGTTCCTGCATCTAAACTGTTTCTGTGTTTAAAGAATCAAAATATCAGCTCTTTGGGCTTCATGGGTGAAAAAAAAGTCAGGTTTGAGAAGCAAGCAAAATTTCATACCTCAGCACTGGCTGGTGCTCATTCAAATTCCCTCTGGCTTTTTTCCCCAAGTTCCTCTGAGGATCACTGTTCTTTGAGTTACTTAGGAAGCAGTTTTGACTGTGTCCTCCCAAGCTGTTAATGGGTCTGATCTTTTCGGAAACACTAATGTCCCTTCAGCCAGATGCATTAAATCTCCCCTGCTTGATTAAACTATTTGCAAATCATTATCTCACTGAAGGAGAAAATGTTCTTTCCCAGATGAGCTTGCCATGCATAAATTTCAGTGCCAATGCTCCCCTCTACACCAAACCTTACGTTTGGCATAAATGTGCTGATTGCCAGCCATGCTTTACACCCTCACTAGGTCAGCACACACAGCACTTTATCAGCACTTGTCTCAGCTGAGACACAACATGATGAAAATCCACCCACTCTGGGCAACACCTCTGAAAAATGGGCGACAGGAACCAGACCTTTCTGAAGTGTCTGAAGAGAACAGGGAGAGGCAGAATAATGCCCCCAAGTCCTGCTTTCAGCACTGCCACGCCAATGCCATTCCCAGACATCCCCAGGTGCTCACATTGCCCTCATTCCCAGTTTGCCCAAGCACATTCTGCACGTAGGAGCCTCCTGCGAGGCCAGCAGCAGGCAAAATCCCATGGGAAGTCCTGTGTAGTTAGTTATTTCCTTTCCGGTGATTCACCTCGTTTATCCCAAACACTAACATTTGGAAAACATTCCCAATGCCAGGTATTTCCTCACCTTCCAGACACCTGTGCCAAACACATCCTTAGCACTGATAAATGTGTGTAGGAAGGAGGTGATCCTATACTACCCATATTGGAAAAAGGCTGAGACTTTTCCTCATCCACCCACACAAAAATGTTCACTTTTCAATGAGTGATATAAATTAACAGATCCTCTGCACCATTCCAAGAGAAACATCAGAGGTTCATCTGAGGCCTTAATCTTGCTACATTTCAATTTGATGGTTTTCCTTACCTTGAAAATTACATTTCACTGTAATACTTCAGGCTACTATATAGGATTGAATCCACTGCCCTTTAAAAATGTTAAGCAGAAAGCCTTTTCCTTAAGTCTGGAAGATCTTTTCCTTCATGTAGAGCTAGATGTAAAGAAGATAACACATCCTTATCTTTTTGAATGTCTCTTTTTCCCCTATATCTAAACCCTCTCTCTCCTTTACTGTAGATGTTCTTTACTAAACAGATAAATCTTTCCCCAGTCTCTTAAAAGGGTCTTTATTATCCTGTGCACCTACGGTGCAACACATCCTCATTCCTTTTGTACTTAGTATCTTCCTCCGTATGAAACAGAGGATTTTGGAGAGGTTTGGTTGTTTAGGGGTGTTTTTAATTCAAGTTACTAGTTTAAGTATGTCAATATCTGGGAAACAAGAACAAGCATGTTTTGGTATACATATTTTAAGAGTCAAAGACTTGAGTTGATTTGAGCTAGTTTGCTGCTGCACAGATCTTTTTGGCATCACATCTGCTCTTATTTGAGCCAGAGCAAACCTTCATCAGCTTGCTTTTCTTCCCTTTCATTTTCTGTGCTCCCATTGAGAGTTATTGCAAAGTGAGAAAGATATTTTTTACATTAACTGTTCCACTTCGATTCAGAACCAGTGAAAGATTTACAGGTTCCAAGATTCCCGCTCTACTCTCGTAAGCATGGAAACTGATAATACTATAGAAACCATGCCAGCCTTGGCTTTCACCATGACCTGCTTCCCACCAATTTAAAAGCAGTCAGTCCCATTATCTTACTTTTATAAGCACATTCATCTGAGGAATATTGTCATCATACCCAGATTATTTAATTTTTTATTACTTCCAACCAACTTTAAACTCAAAACAACTCAACACCTGAATTCAGTTTCTGCCTAAAACCTCCCTCTCTGCCTTTTACATTGCAACAAAAACTTCATCTGACTGTGGCTCAGACAATAAAAGAACATCTCTTGCTCTTCTGGGTTTATTTTCCTTTTTATCACCTAAGCACTGGAACAAAATATTTCTGCATTGGGGAAACATTCTCTTCATTCCTTGCTTGTCTAACCCCCAACTGAAAAATGGAGCACCTGAGTTTGTGGAAAGCCCATCTTTCCTAAGGTGAGCTGGCTGCAGCAGCACCATGAAAACAAGCAAATGAGACTCAAAGAACTCACGCTGCTTGTACTTTAAAACATTGCTTTTAAATATTTCTGTGGTCAGATCTCTAATTATCCCTACTTCAGGGGGAAATGAAACAGATAAAACTCAGCATGAAGCACAACAGTGAAAATGCTCTAGGGAAAAGCTGCGATCAAACTGAGAACAACCTCAGAGTGCAGACATCCTAATTATATAAAAGCATTAAAAAATTATCAGTTTTATAAAAGCTGGACCTCCTGCAATTTTGCCCAAAATAAAATGCAGTACCCCTGAAGAAGAGGCCAAGCACTGCTGCAGAGCACTACTTCAGAAAGGTCTGGAAATTAACATAACACTCAAATTCAAATATTTCCAGAAAGCTGAGGATTTCTTCAACCTAAAAGTTAACTGTGGAGACACTGCCCACCTAATGTCTCTTTTTTTATTAAACTTCACTGACACATGAGAGAAGGAAACTGTAATTCACCCTCATAAATTATCTTCCACCTTCCCTCACACAAAACAGTGGGAAGTAATCACCCTATTTTGCTATCTTGATATATCTTTAAAGGTAGTCATTAAGAGAAACGTACATCCAGCAGGTGAACAGAGATAACTGGTCATAAGCGATGACAGGCAAAAATACACAAGTATCTGATCTGAAAAGGGGCCAAGTTGGAAGCCAGATGCACACTGAACTATCCACTTTCCTGGCTGTTTATTCAGCTCATGTCAGGATGATTCAACACATCTTTACACGCAGCTCCCTATTCATACAGCATCTTCTAGTCACAAAACCAGGCATTTTCCATTTCTTTCTCTGAACAAAGGCTAGAACAGGGGAATGGGAACTTGCCATTCAGCAGCGGAAACTATTTGTAAAGCTGGGAAGCGGGAGACACTGGGAAGAAAAGGCTTTAATGAAACTGGCCACTGTGTGTGCCAACTATCAGGACTTTATATATTCTTCCAAAGAACCCTGACTGAGGCTTTTTCTGTATTTACTCTTTACATCCCAGTTATTATAATACTTTGCATGATGCAAAAGAACAAAATTCATGAGAAATACCGTATTAGAAACAGGCAGCTTTTTTTTCCTTTTTTTACTGCAACCAGACTGTAGCTGCACTCAATGACCCATTAACTTATTCTTGGTTCTGTACAAAGCCAGCACCAAGACATTTGTGACTCATAATCAACCAGGCACTGGAATTCACCACTAGCTTTTCAGCTGATCCAGATCCAAAGGAAATCCCCATATGCTCGGAATTTCTAAAATACAAGCATTGCAGTTGTTGCCTGGTAAGGCAACAGCTGCCATATGCAACAGAGGAGATGTTTATATTTATGTTCTTGGAGGCTTGTAACTCAGCCAGAGGCAGATACATTTTGCTAAGTTGTTTCACTGTCCCCCAAAACATAAACATAACGCTGTTACAGGTCACTGCTCCAAAATGCGGAAGCAGTAGAGCTGTGACAGTTTTCCAGACCAACACTTAAGCTTGAAATCCTTTTTATTGTTGCCTCTTTTTTTTTTTCATTGTGAGAGCCCACATTCTGGGCAGAAAGACGTGCTGCGCAAACCAGCTCTGCTCACTACACGGTGTCAAAGCATTCATTCATTCCCACAGTGCAGTCTGCCTTGTGCTGTGGAGGAGGAAGACTCTCTTAGATTTGCCTTTGGTGTCTGCTGTGACACAGCTTCCCAAAATGACTCCACAGCACACACAGCAGTGCCCACACCAGCCAGAAGTTATGAGTAGGCAGCACAGCATTTTACAGCCTACCAGCATCTAAGTAACAGCTAAATGAGGAGAAGCCTGGCCTGGGAGCACCACTAGTCCTTTGAGAAGGGCTTTCAAGCAACCACACAAACCCTCTACAACCACCCAAGACAAAAGTTTAGCTTATTTCTCTGCCCTTGTAAACAGCACACAGGGAGATGGGGAGCCAAGGCAAGCACACCACATTTTCCACTCTGCTATGGAAAAAGCAGAAGGTGACTATGTAATTAGATGGTATGATAATGCAGACACCAGGGCTAGCTACAGCAAGGTAGAAATTCTGGTATTTCATACCTTTCAAGAGCTCAACTTGGCAACCTTATTAACATTCTTTGAATTTTTGAATTACTATAATTACTCTCAATTAATAAAAATGAGGAAAGAACGAAATATCCTTTCACGAGATGCTGACATGAAGAATATTCAGGGAGCAGAATGGTGACCACTAACGTACTGATACTTATTATAACTGCCAGGCAGCAGCATCTGAGAAAGTTTCTCCTTCTACCCAGGACAGGAAATAATTGTCTGACATCCACTGGCAGAAGCTAATTAATAGCAACAAGCTATAACAATAAGTGCTGCTGTGAAGTCTTGATTATATGGAATAAGAAAATACAAGCTTCAAAGCGACTCCTTTGTAATTCCCCTGCAGTGTTTCTTACCTCCATCTGTCCTCTCTCCTCCTGAGGCTCTCAGTCATAATCCTACACTCAAAAGATTCCCGGAGATGTGGGGGAATTGTCTGAGAAGTCTGGGAGAGCTTGCCTCCACCTCCCTCCACTACTGGCAGCACACCCTTAATGAGACCACCTGCAACTGTATGAAGGCTCATCCTGAAAGAGATCCTTCCCTGGCACTCTGATAGGGACCTTGAAGTAAAAAAGGCTCGGATTGCAAAAACACAGGAATATCTGAAATATTCCTTTTCATAATTCCCACCAATCCAAGAAACCTCAAGGGATATTTGAGTTCAACTTTAAACACATTTGTGCGCTGACTCCAGAAAGTTTTACCTCTGCTCCCGAGTACTTCTGTGTGCACTCCACGAGCTCGGCCAAGCAGACTTCATCGCTGACTGGCATGGACTGGAAATGAAGCTTGAAGATTTCCTTGCGAGTGGCTGCATCTGGCAGTGGCACGTAGATAATTCTGTCTATTCGCCCCGGCCTCAGGAGGGCCTGCAATGAAAGCGTCACAGCAAAAGTTACAGCACATCAAGGAAGTAAAAAAAACACAACTCAAAAACAACACCACCAATAAATAAACAACAATTTAAACAAAAGCATGAACGTGCACAAGAAAAGACACTAAAGCTACTCAGCTTGTGAAATACCAGTTTATGGAAAAAAGGGATCATAAAGGAATCACAGTCATTTTCCTAAAACAATACTTCTAGACTTGTTGCAAGGTGTGCTGGAATGTTAGGACTTGGCAGAAGGACAGGTGGCAATGGACACATCCCACATTAAGATCTTCCACCAAGACAACAAGCAGAGAAAAGAAGGGTTTTGTTGGAGTGAATCTTACATTGTGATCCATGTTGCTTTATCCTGCATTATTAGAGCTGCACATGCTTATAGACAAGCATATTACCCTGATGAGGTTTTTATGCAAAATAACATAACAACAGAGAGAGGCCAGTGATGCACAGCTTCATACTCATGTGTTTGGCCTTGCACTTTGGGTGTTCAGGGTTACTCAGTTTATATTGGGGGTAGGAGGGTGGCAGAGCAAACAGAGACAGAAAACATAAGGTGGGACCATGCTCACGAAGGGCGGCATAGAGGGTTCAGACTGGATGGGAGGAAAAAATTTCTAGAAGAGAAGCACAGCCTCGGGGCAGGTTATTGAGGAGGTTGTGGAAATTCTGCCCTTGGTTGTGGAAATCCTCCCCAAGTTTTATGGCTCAGCAGAGGAAGCCAAACTCTCCCCAATCTGGTCTGGTGAAAGCCCTGTGTGTGCAGGAGGGGCACTGTTGAGCCTCTGGAAGCTGCCTTCAAACATCTTTCTGGACACGGTCAAAAAGTAAACTTTTTATTTATATATATATATATATAAAAATAAATTTATAAAAATATATAAATTATATCCAATATAGAGGAGAAGCCAAGCTCTTAAATTTATGAGAAGGGAGGAAGCCCATTTCCCTATGTTTATAAAGAATTTCCAAGATTTTTGAAAACCATCTACAGTAAAAAAAGTAAAAACCCTCCCAGTCTTTCTCAGTTGATATTTGGAAAAAAGAAAAGCAAAATACAATAATCCCATGCACAGCAAACGTACATAAATAGTATTTAAACTATTTTTTAGAAACCGAACAATGTCTATAAGATTCAGTGTGTAACCTAAATTGTTTTTATGTTATGGTTCTCCCTTGGGTAGACTAGTTTGAGTTCCAGATAACTAGAGATATTGCATGGCTGTCCTGGGCTGTCAGCCAATAAGTCTTTTCCCAGCCTGATCATGTCAGTGAAAGTCATGCTGAAAAAACAGTAGGAAAGAGCTTTCCTTCCTGCACAGCATTGATCAAGTTAACACCCTTCCTAGAGTTTCTTTAAAAAGACTGTTGTGGTGCTTCAGAGTGGAAAAATGTATCCTGAATGTTAAGAGACATCTTGTTATTTTTAAAACAAAACATGAAAATGCTCAGCAGAAAGCGCACGGCCCTGTGGTGCTGCACAGAGCTGTGCAAGGACAGAGCAAGGCTGGGAAGCCCACAGGTCCATACCCAGCCCAGCACTCTGTCTCTGCAGTGGCCAATGCTGGATCCCTACAAAAGAGCAAGAAACAAGCTGTCCACTGATATTTGCTCAGCAGACTGTGCTGTTTTCCACTCCTGACAAACCCACCCAAGAACTCAACTCACTGACAGTGTCTTGACCACTGTATAATTCAGTGTCTAAATCGTGTGTGAGGATGTTGCCATTTTTTGCCAACACACTTGAAAGAGAAATTTGCATGTTTCAAGACTAGGCTTGGAGGGAGTAGAATTAAACTGCAATTGTGTTCTGCGTGCTCTTGAGGAAATGCCCACAGCTAATTCTATAATTTAGAAGAAACAAGAAATGTTCACGTGAGTACGGTGGTGCCTCTTTCAAACCAAGGCAGGTTTCATCAGGACGCCCAGATAACTAGAACATCTAGAGCCAGCTTAACTTCCCACTGATGAATGACCAGGGCTGTGCTGCAGGTGGGACAGCGAAAATGCCCAGTGCCAGTCAGCTGAGAGCAAGCGCTCCATAGCCTGGCTCTCAGTTCCAAAACACAAAAAGCATAACTGCAGATACAACACAGTGAACATACTTTTTTCTGGTCAGTGACTAAAATCTGTGTTTCCTCCAGTTTGTCCCCAGTGCTTTGTGTTTTACATACGTTGGTAGTTGAAGGCCCAAGTTTTAAACATGCTATCATTACTTTTTTGCTACAATCAGGCCCAAGGACCTTATCCAAGGTGACCAGATGTGCTGGGAACTGTACAAAAAAAGCACAAGTCAGTTTGCAGCAGTGCATGCTGGCTATATCAACAGAGACAAAAAGGAGAGAAAATATTCTAAAACCTCAGCTTGAGACAAGAGTCAGACTCTCTCCAGCCCCTAGAGACAAAAGCAGATTGAACTGAGAGCTAGTCTCTACCAGCCCTCCCGACATGGTGACCCCAGGAGACCCTGGGCACAGCCTGACTGCTTCTGGCTCTGCTGCCATCACCTTTGCCGCTTGGCAAGCCACCACTCTCTCTCTCTCCATGCTCCTGGGGAGCTAAAATCAGCAGGAGAAGTTGCGGAAGAGACCTGCTTTCACCTATCCGATGTTCCAGGAGGAAAAAGGCCTGGTGAGGGGCCAATGGGTGGGCTGCAGAGCTGCTCTGCTGGCTGCTCAAAACACAACAGCAAGCGGAGGCCTCTCTGCTTTGCAGGACATCACGCCACCCTCCCAGGCTTTTCAACTCTGCACACTTCTCACAGAGACGCTTTTCCTTTCTGGCCAAAATAATTCAGAACCAATCTGCACACACAGGCTGGCAGTAAGGGAACACAACATTCCTCATGATGTTTTTGCTCACTGGAGAGAAGCGAACTCTTCTGGGTTGCTTAGCGAAGCCTGCTGGGGTACATGATGTGGGCACCTGCAGCACTCCATGCCCAAGGCCTGGGTTATGCTAACCAGCAGGGCTGAGTTGGACGGGTGCTGGCACCACCTTTCTCCTCAACACCATTTCTTGTACAGACCTAGAAGCTACTGCTTTTCTCAGTGGAATGTTGTGAGATCCAGCCTTCACCACAGGTAGGGCTTTGGACGTGGCTGCTTCAAAGCACACCATGACTTTTACAAGCCATTCCAGGAGATGGAGCTTCAATCTTGCAACGCGCACTTTGAAAATGGGGAGGAGAGTGATAAGGACAACCAGGTCACCTCTGGGCCAGCCTCACTGCACAGGGCTGGGTGCAAGGGGATTAGGTGGTGACTCACTGGCAAGGCACGAGGATGGATCCACGCTGTGGAAAGGGAGGAGGAGAGATTCAGCAGGAGCAGGCAGTGGCTCGGCTGAGCAGGAGCAAAGGCAGGAGGGGGAGGGTGAAGAGTTGAAGCGGGGCTGCAGGCCTGGGCAGATGCAGCTGCCGGGAGCACGAGATGAACTGCTCACGACTGGGAGACGCAAACCCGATTCGGGGAGAGGGGCACACAGGAGGTGGGAAGTTGATGGGGCCAAAATTAATTGATATGTGCGCAGAGCTACATAACTCACTGATGTCGAGATGCAAGGGCTGCATGATTTACATTGACCAGGAAGGGCACAAAATTAAGTATTTGGGGTTTTGGTAGAAACCAGAATACTTTGAACCCAGAATACTTTGTACCACTGAGCAATTCTCCTGCAGGTTTATGTGATTTTTTTGTTGTTACCACAACAGTTATGAAAGTGGGTCTAAGTGTTCATGCATTGAAACGTTATGAGTGGTACACAGATACAATGTTCCTCTGGGGAAGACTAGAAAAGTGGGATAATTCTCATGTAGTAAGAATATCATCAACAGCAAAACCACAGTCTTTTAAGGAGAAACTGCTCTCCTTCCAAAGATAAACATTTTGTTTCCTTGCAATTAAAATGGAGTATTTCCTCAAAATATACCATTGGAAAAGATAGCTAGGTCAAAAACGTGTATTTTGTGTGCATTTATGAAGACAATTATTTCAGGAAAGAAAACGTTAATAGGTAAAGCCTGGAAAATATTTGTGGTTCCTATTAAGAATGGACCACATTTAACCTTAGGGCTTTGCTAATTTTCCTCCTCCTCTTCCCTTTTTTTTTTAAGCACTTACCTTTAGTTAGCTTTGTCAAGGACACTTGGCCATTTTGAAAATCACATTGTCACAGATTGCAGAACTACAAGACTGGCAGAAGCATAACCAGCTGAGCTCTCTATGGGACCGGAAAAAAAAAATTATTTTCCTACCGATATATCTCCGCAGCCATGCTTAATTCATCAGAAACATTCTTAATCACCTCTTATAACAAAAACTCACACATTAACTGTGCGAGCGGGTAACCTAACTTTAGCAAAAATAAATACAGCTTAAAAAATCCCAAGCAGCAAGTGGCATATTGAGGTGAGCAAGAGAAAGCAAATCAGTTCAGGAGGTAGAGAAGCTCATCTGGAGAATCAATGTTACTGCATGTTCTCTGCTGCAATCAATCTCCACAAGTAGGAACAAATTTTTATACTAAATTTGTTTCCTTTCAAGCAAATACACAGCTTTTAATGCAAAACCTAAAAAATGCAACTAAAAGTTTAATTTTGCCTCTGGAGTCTGTTGGAATTAGACCACTGATGAAAATGAGAGGACTGGGAATAGTTCCTTTGTAACTCAATCCTTGCAATTTAGATTAACAATTGCTATTTATGAACTGTGGTTGGGGCTCCTACTTAGATGGACTCCTCAATACAAGAGATACTCTCGATCTTGTAACCTCATTGGGTAATGCCTTTTTTTTTTTTTTTTTTTTTTTTTTACTTTCACCATTACAGTATTTTAAGTAATTTCTAAGTAATTTCAAAGAAATAGAACCATAGACTCAGAGAATGGTCTGGATTGGAAGGCACCTTAAAGATTATCCAGTTCTAACCCCTCTGCCATAGGCAAGGACACCTTCCACTAGACCAGGTTGCTCCAAGTCCCATCCAGCCTGGCTTGGAACACATCCAGGGATGGGGAATCCACAGCTTCTCTAGGAAGGCTGTGCCAGGACCTCACCACCCCGTCACAGCCTTCCTGCAGCCTGTGCAAGCAGTAGCTGTTTGTGAGATGCTTTCCATGGGTTTGCCCACATGTCAGGACAGATGCGTTGCAAGTGTGGGAAGTGTTAAGGCCTTCTTGTGCTGTCATTTATCTCTGGCAGGAGTGAAGGCAGCTCCCATCAAGGTGCTTCCCCTATGCTTTTGAGGCTCACCTCCGTGCCTGATGTTTTCATTCTAACTCTGTGCCAGAGCAGGTCATGCTCCCAGCCCAACAGATCAGGAAATGCCTGGCATTTTAGGATCTTTGAAATTTTCAAGTACAGGAAGCTCATCCATCCTGTTTGAGAGATTACTGGAGGCTTTTTTGCAACCATGGGTTAATTACCAAAATTAGCAGAAGGTGCTGAGGGGAAAAGATACATGGGAGTATTACCATTAAGGACTTAAAAATCACAGTACAGTGGAGAGCTAAATTTTTTTCTCCCACAAGGTTTTTACTCCCACTCCATCTGGCACGATCTGTTTCAGGAGGCAACCCCAAATTCCTCTGCTCCAGGTGACACGCTTATTCACTCTGTCACAAGGCTGGAGTCTTGTAATTACAGGCTCCTGAGTCAAGCAATACTGCTTTGTTCCTGCCAAGAGCCCCTTTCCTCACACTCTTCCACCTCCCCACCTTCTTCCTTCTGTGCCAACGTCTGTCACCACTGTCAGCACATGCCAACATCTCTAACCAGTTCCCCTCTTTGATGACTTTTTTTGTTGGTCACCACCCTTGTACATCTCCCAAGATCTGTGCAGATTACTCTCTGCTGTCATTACACAACATCTACTACTCCTCTCAGGGTGAAGCACCTTGGTTCCTTAGCCTACAGTGCATCCACTACTTCATAAAATGCATCTGCTAACAGAATTTTATCAAATATTATCAGAAACCAGCTCCTAGAAAATGCTACAGTCCCTTATGGGAAGGCTTCGCTCTCCACACAGATTTATAAAAGTCAGGCTGCACAGCCCTTCTGTGGTGTCAGTCTTGCTCAAGACCTGGAGCGTTGTGCAAGTTGACAAGAAAGGACATGATAATTTGACAGCAGGTGTTCAGCAGGAACACGCTGCCGAGCGGCAGCAGTGCGGCAGGAGCCCTCCGCTCAGGCATTCGGCAGGAGCACGAATTAAAGTCAGGGAGCAAACGTGTGCTTCAATACACCGGCAAACAGCAAACCAACTCCAGCTGGGAGACAGCTGAGATGATCCCACTCCAAAGCAAGATGAAGCGATACAGAGAGTGAACCATCTCAAAATAAGAACATGATCTGTCCCTCAGATGCCCCTGCCTGTGTAGCAGCTACTCCCTCTACTTATCCTCCAGGTATACATCTTTAGTTAACCTTTTCCCTTCAACCACTAATTCATACCTGTTTCCAGCTTGTCGCATCAACAGAGGGAAAAGTTCTCCATGTAATTCCATGTGTCCTCTCTAACTGCTCTCTTTGCTAGCTACCCACAGGAACTAACACCTTCAGCCAGCACTACACATCAGTACCTTAGCTATTACAGCAAACAGTTTACCCTACAGTGTGCAGGAAAACAGCGAAATCATCCTTCCTTATAAAATGAAACCTGGGGAAAGAACTGCCTTGAATCAACTGAAACCACTGTCATCACCTGCTGGAACAACATGCCCTGCTTCTGCATGGTTCACAGCAAGCAGTCACTTCCACTAAGGGTGGTGATGTTAAATCTGTTGTTTAAAACAGAATCTATCATCAGTTCAATAACTACAAATAGGCTGTGCTTGAAGTGCTTCAAGAAAGTAAAAATTTCCAGAGTTGATGTGAAAGCACATCGAGCCTCAAAAACCTCTAAGGAAGGCCAGGCTTGGCTTTCCAAACCTGCACAGAGCTGGATGCCACAAAATATTCTCATCTTTTTAATCAAAGTAACAGCAGTGCCCTGACCACTGCACATCACCATTCTGCCACTGGCAGAACGATTGATACAGCCAATTCATGGGGAATCGTGGAGAAAGGAGACTTGAGGAGACTTGTTCTGTTGCAATGAGACTGTGCAAACACAACTGTGAGGAACAGTGTGCTCCTTGGCCCATGCAGACAATACCAGGGCACGTTTTTATGTAGTTTTGTTCAGATAGGATTAAAATATCTCAAGAAACAGAGTTTCAACCACTTCTCTTGGCAGAAACATCTGCAGGCAGATACTCCGCAGCTGCAGAACCAGTATCTCCGTGCTTTTTTTCTCCATCTGATATTTCAAGCAGTTAAATTGGCCAGTTGGCATAAATCACTGCAGTGCTCATTGGAAGCCAAGCTTTGCCCGGGCCTCCATCTATAAAAGTCTAAACCTGTCAGAAACACAGCCTGTTTTTAATACGGTAAAAGCAGTGCAAACCCAAGCAACCATGCTGATAGAAATCCAGCTTGGCACCACAGAAATTCACCTCCAAATTACCTGTGTTCAAACTCACTGGGGCACCACCAGGGAATCAGGCTCTCCCTGATCCCCCCTGCTTTGCCAATATGGCCTCAGAAAAGCAATTTATTCTTCACAATCTGCCCGTACCTTCAGGACACTCAACCACGTGTTTTAAAGCCACAAACCTCCTTTGGAAAGGGGGTGTCAGACACAAGGTTTTGTCCTCTCCCCATGTCCAGTCTGAGCAGTCTTACCACAATGGCACAGAGGATGTCCCAGTCTCCAGCTGTTTTCCTGCAATTTTAGCAAGGAGCAGGAGTGATCTAATCCTTTGCCACGTGCCAGGTCTCACAGTGAAGTTTTAACGTGGAGAAGACACTGAAAGATGCCCACTCCATGCAGCCTTTTCTCTCCCATTTCTAATAAAATGACTTTTAGTAAAGTTAAAATTAAGTGAAGGGAAAAAAAAAATCTATCATCAGCTAATAAACAACATAACACACCCTCTTCAGTGTATGTTTACGTAAGAGAGTCCTCCATGCTCCTGTCTAAGAGGTGCAAAACCTCAGGAATGTCACCTCTTTTCTTCCTCTCTCTTTTTTTTTTTTTTGGGTGGGGGGGAAGTGGGGGTTTAATGAAAGAACCCCTTTAGAAAAAGATAACAATTACATGTAATGGAACCTGGAACCAGACTCTTTTGGCAATTAATCACCCAGGAGCCGTTGCAATCCTGCAGGCTGTTTCTGACAGATTTTGAGAGCTTTACAGGAATCACTGGGATAAGATGTGCCTGGGCTGGCTTCTGACAGGGACCAATCATGTACAAAGTGTATTGTTGTTTTTGAGTTTTCTATTTTTTTTGTTTGTATATTCATACACACATACAAATATATATATATATGCACACACACACATCCACACAGATGTGTGCACCCTTATCTACATTTCCACAGGAGTCTTTCCTTACATACATGGAACAACTGCAGAACTCATTTGTTGGCCCAGAGGCAAAAAAAGAAAGAAAAAAAAGAAAGAAAAAAAAAAGCCTTTTCTTCCTCTCAGCAAAGTAGAGCTATCCATCACTTAACAGAGATACTTCCTGTTTTCAAGCAGTTGGGAAGGCATGACTTCCAACCCAAATACTTGGCTTGGCAAACCATTCCTGTGTTGACAGATGCTTTTATAACCACTTCATTCCACCTGAAGTTTCAGTATAAAAGGAGGTGGTTTTCGTTGTTGGGTTTTTTTACCTTTTTTTTTCTTTTCTGAGGGAGGAGAAAGGGAAAGCAAAAAGGAGAGGAAAGAGAAGGAAAAGGAAGGAAAATACCACAATTATAACAGCTGGATGACAGAGGTTAGCATAGCTCTGACAGATGTTACCATGTAACCTCAAAATGACATGTTAGAGAAAAAACAAACCACCAAACCTGTTCCTTGTAGGAAAGAGAATTCTGAACTCCTGCCAAAATAGCACAATTCTCCTCAGAAGCTTTTGAACACTGCAACAATGATCTACCACATAATACATTATTTTCCATACATAAGCTTTACCTTTATAGTACCAGTGCTCTAACTGATTAAATTACCTGCATGGAATGAGACGTTTTTCTGAGAGACAACTTAACGTCAAATGACAAAAACCAACAGCAGGTCAGCCCCATCAGGACCTGCCTTGTAACAGCTTTTCATCTCCTACTTTCTGTTTTCCTAGGATTCATCCACAGGACATGCTCTGAACACCTCCGGAGGTCACATACTTCAGTGTATGACAAGGAGAAGTTAAACTGTGCTGCAGACAAGAAGATGTATTTCTAAAGCTTCATGATCCATTTTATATAACCTTTCGTCATATCAGTTTCTGTATTCCTTACACCTGGTTACTTCAGTGACTACCCTACCACAAAATTCTTCATGACTTTTCTTGGCTTGTGACCAAACTTTACAGACCTGTCTGACAAACTACAGATAGACAAACAAAGTGCAAAAGAAATATTCCCAGAACAAACCAGGTATGTGAAAGCAGCTGCTTCTAAAGAAAGAAATCAGCAGAGAGGTAGGCAACTTCAAGGAAACAATTCAGAAACAGTTTCAAAAGGAAATCAATGACTTTCCATCATTACTGCCAGTGCTGCGGCTGAAAAAAAAAATTTCTGGTTTTCATTATTTGAAAGATTTTATTTTACTACTGTGGTTCTGGAAGACCATTTTAAGCAATAAAATAGATACCAGTCACAATCACCGTAAGCTAAAGGAAAAGTCATTCAACTCAGAGAGAAAAAAGCCACTATAAAATAAATATCACTCATTTGTACTTGAAATTGGAAACCCAAGGTGATTATGCCTTTTACAAACCCATCTTGAGGCTTATATTCCAAGCAAACAGAGAATGAAAAAACTAAATCCTGGTTTAAACCCCTCTCTTTGGAAGACGCAGCCCTCCTGCCCTTTCACAGCTAACACATACCAGGTACAATGCAGGTGCCAAACCCATTTGAGCCCGACTAAGGCAAACTTGAGAACACCTGGCAGCCTTGGGGAGAGATGCAAGCGGTGTTTCTCCCTGCCAAGGGCATAGCTGGTGGCAAGGCAGGAGCCTGCTGAGCAGAACAAACAGCACAGGATGCCTCTGATCATAGGATGCCAACCATGCTTTTGATAAAGGAGCAACCAGAAGACACACTATGGGTTTTAACTCACTGCCTGGGATTGGAAGAATCGCAGAACAGTTGGGTCGGAAAGGATCTTAAAGATCATCTCATTCTAAGTCCTCTGCTATAAGTACATGCCTGAACACCAATGAAGCCCTTTCCTCCTTTCAAAAGGTGCATTCTTAACCCACGTTTAAGTTATAAATTGAGGAGAAAAAGAGAAACAGGTGAGTAAAAAGCTGCTAAGCAGCACCTGCAAAGTGATGCTCACACAGCAGAGCACTATTTGACATAGAACATCTAGCAGCAGACACGCAGCATTAATCTTTAAGCAGTTAAAGAACTTTTGCGGGTCCAGACAAGCAAAAAGACTTTGGGAACAGCCAGATGTGGTCACTGAGGCTGCTGTTGGTGCCACAGAGCAGGTGACATGGTTCCAGTGACTGAGAAAGAGTGGGTAACACTGAAGAACTGCACGCCTGACTCCAGAATCCCAGATAGCTGCATGCCAGGATATTAATGCAGTCAAGACACGGCTAATTAAGAACAGCAGTGCACTGGCTGGGTCAGAAGCCAAGACACTCTGCCTGGAGAAAAGGCCCACAGACATGCCTCCTCTTATTAGTGCAAGCAGACAATCACTGACTTCCTCCACCCGGATGCAGGAAGACAACCTGGTGGTTTTCTCCCTCATACCGGCAGAAACCACTTTGTGTGTTGATCTTGGAGTCTTGTGGGTGGTGCAGAGTTTACATAAATTACAGAGGTCACTACAGCTGCCAGTTGCAAGCGACAGAGAGAGCTGGAACTCTGGGGTTAAAATACATCCTTTCTGCTCATCAGGACTGCAGCGGTGCTGATAAAAGTCCTGAAATCATTCTGCAGGTCTGCCAAGCGTTTATAGCCCCTAGCAGACGTGAAATATAAGAGGAAAACATTTGGTGCCACTGAACTCACATTTTTTCGCTACGCTGCCAAGAGTTCCCTCAAACAAATGTGGGACCCTGCTGATTGTTGTCCATCTGGCTTTCTCTTTGACTGTTCCCCACTTTGTGAAGCCACCTGTGATGTTTCTGGCTCTAAGCACTTTCCAATAGAGGAATTATTTTGGTCAGTCCCTTTTACATGTTCTACAGTCAGCCTGAAGGCATTCCTGCCATGGCAGACAGTCTGGCATCAGATCTGGCTTCATTCTTACCACATATCCTAGATATTTCCATCTTCATTTCTGGATAATTTAGGAGATTAAGTCTTGTTCAACTCCCCGACGAATCTCAGTATTTGTTATAAATTCATTCCATTTAATACCTACTATTTCCCCAAGGCATTTAATTTCAAAAGCTTTTAGATGTCTGTCTGCACCTTTGGTGGATTTCCAGCTTTCACATCCAACTGTTAAGGTGGAAACAATTTCAGTGGAAGATTCCTACATCGGTTTTAAATTGTGGATTATCAACACCTATATCTTCTTCATGCTGGCCAAATACAGCTGCAGCCTCATTGACGTATTGCACTATTTCCTTCTGGACATCCTGTTCATCTCCATCTTACTGCCATGCAAAGTGAAGATACCAGAACTAATACACCTGGTTTGCATCTCGCTTATTTTTGCACCGCATTATGAGGGCTGAAAATTACTGTGGTTCTCATTAAATCTATTTGATTTTTAACTCACCTTCTTTTTTCTTTACTTTCTCCCCCCTTTCTTTTGCCCGTAAGTGTCTACTGGAAAACAACCCAGCTGTGGTTTTTGTTAAGTAACATAATGTATGTTCTACCTGAGTTACCTTTTTTATCTCCCACTTTATCCCACTTAAATGAACAGTGGCTCCAAACAGCAGGGGAGAGAGATTGCACCTCTACTTGTCTGCATAAATGAGTATTCATCCAGTCAAGCTGTACTTCAATCAACAAAGCTGCACCTTGACCTAAAGCCTCAATGAACTTCTCTTAATATACCCTGTCATTTCAAGATGCTACACTACCAGTCCTGATGGACAAATATCTCTAAAACTATGAGTACAACCTAGATTTTAAAACACTGGAGGAGGTGTTTCAAATAAGGGTTTAGCTGAGTTATGGTCACGATTAAATTTGGTCAGCATATGACCTGCTCTACTGAACTTCAACTCATTCCTTTATCCTGCCTGACACACCACAGGAGAAGACTTTTCCAGCAAAATCATAATAATTACTACAGCAGTGCAGGCCATTTTTAATTTCTGCTCCTCTTTTGCTTTTTTTTCCCTCCTTAATTACACGTTTCTAATGACTCTACACTAAAAATTCAATTACCTTTACCTTTTTTGGGTTTTGGTCATTTTCTGGATCCATATTCATTTACAGCTCTCCCTTCGTGTTGCTTTTACATCTCTGATGTGAGCTTTATGATGATCGACTTACAGATTATTTATTTGCCAAAATTTAGAGATCATTGCTCTACTCAGCTGTTTAATATTATCATTGCTTATTTCCTTCTCTTCTTGTTGAAAATATTTAGCTTATTTTCTTAGGAAGTCCCCTGAGGTGTAAGCTATGCTGGTAAAATGTTTTCCTATCACCTTTTTAACACTTGTTCATTCTCCTTTGATACAGTCAGCAACGTATCTCATTTCAGACTGCATTTACTTGTAGTATAATTCACAGAAATTGGGTTTTCCCCCTGAAAGGTCTGTTTGAACAGTTAATTTGCATAATTTCAACAACTGTTACATATATAAACCGACTATGATTTATTAGTTCTTGGCTGTCTGGAAAGCTGCATTCATGTGCCAGCTATGAAGCTGTCGGGCAGAAAGGCCCAAAAGAAGCCACGCTGAGCTCCTGAGGTGAATTTTTTCTTCCAGCTAAGCTTTCTTGTGAAGTGTTGAGGGAGCTTTACTCCCCCTTCAGTTTAGAGGTGCCCAAATAGGTGTGAGCTTCCTAAGTGAACAAGCCTCTTCTCCTTAAGCAATGCAGATTTTGGAAACCATAAGCAATTTCAAAGCATAAAGAAGCTCTTGCCATAACCCGAGCTGTACATTTTGTCAGCTAACAGAGCAAACAGCTTGTTACACTTCCATCCTGTCGCCAGTGTCACAGAATCCCCCTCTTCAGCACCTGGGAACTGTAACGTATTAGATAAAATACTCGGTTGCCCCATTATTTAAAAGAAATGTTGTGGTTTTCCTACCGAACTCCACCGGTAAGTTACTGCTCACTTGAAACGTGGAAACAGGAAATATCTTCAGTGCTCATGCTAAGGTCTTCCCGGAATTTAGCAGTGTTTGATCCTGAAACCTTAAGTGACTTGCCAGGGAGTCACTTTGAACTACCAGCTTTATCTTGGGCTCTAATCACTGTTCAGAGGAAGATTCAAACGTAGTCAATTTAACACAACTATCTGATTACGCCTCCTGACGTACCATTTAAGACAGACAATAGCCCAGCTGAGGATGCAGCTCAGGAATGGTGTGCCCAGAGCCTGATGTTGCCCAAGGGCGATGTGGCTCGTAAGGAGACACTCACCTCGATTTTCTATTGATCTGGAACTTCCCGAAGCATTTGCAAATTGCAGGAACCGCACTGAGACATTTAAAATTTAAATTACTCTAACTTACTTCACAGGGCCATCAGTATTCAAAGCTGCCCTCTAACCAAGAGGAAATACAAATTGCCCTTTGAATAGAGACAACTCTTGGGCTCTAGGGTTAGGATTTATCAAAGGAATTTAGGAAAAAAAAATCCTACTTGACATAGCTACATTTCTAACACAAGAGCTTCACAACTACCGACATTTCCTCCCACATATTATTTAGCTTTCAAAATTATATTCATTCTTCAAGTTTCTGAATTCATAAAGCCATGCTTTGGCTGAAGGCCAGAGTATACAGGAAGAAACAGAATCTCATTTTGCTCAAGATGCTCTGATGGAAAAAAAAATATCAGAGTTTTAGGTTCTTTCTGGGGATGCAAAGATACCATCTTTTTGTACCAATAGCACATGCATGCAAAAATTATTCTATGGGAAATCTGTGCCAAGGAATTCAGCTCCTCTAATGATGAGCACCATCAAAATGGTCACAAACGGTGCTGACAATGAATCAAACCCCATTTTAAACACAAAAATGAAGATAATTAAAATGTAAGTGGAAATAACTTGCTCCCTGGACAGAGCTGGGGATCATGACTGTCAGATTTTGACAAAACTACGACTTTTCATCTGCCTAAGGCAAGTTAAAATTCAGTTAATGCACAATTCAAATCCCCCCTTTGCAAACACACTTAACATCTCTTGTTCACAGGCTGATATTTCAAAACCAGCACTTGTATAACAGAGAACACAGTTTAAAAGCTCAGAAACCTTCCATTCTTAAACTGTCACTTCAGAACTGCCAGCATTCAAAGATAAGTGAATCAAAAAAATGCCAGACCACAATAATCTACACAGATGGGTGATGGAGTCTGTGTTGGAGACCCCCTCAGCAGCACAGTCTCCAACAGCAGCACTTGGAATCTCTGCAGGTTTTACACTCACTTCTGGTATACCTGCATACAGCCCAACATGAGTGTTTCATAACTCACAGGGTTTCAAAATTCCTGGAAGATGTATTAGCCAATGTGACAGCTTTTGGCCCCTCTGAGAGCACAAACATCCACAGACAAAAGCTTCAGGGGGGCTGAGAGGGTGGAAATGAATCTCTCAGTTAACATTGCTTTTTCATTCCACTCTGTTCATAGGAAAAATCCTCCAGTCCTTGCCCATAATGCACAGTTGCATAGTCCTTGATATTTTATTTCCTTATGCCAATGCAGTCCTAGGATGGACAAAAGCCTGTTTGGCCATAGCTGTGAAGAACTGCAGGGCTCTCCCAGGCGAGCATCCCTGGTCCTCTGCCTGCCAAAACTTCCAACCACTGACAAGGAAACACTCTATCAGCAGAAATCCAGGGAGCTCTAATAGTTCTCTCAAGCACCAGGCTTCACTTGTCTACAAACTGCCAGGGTTTCATCATGAAGTGTCCATTTCCCTCCTCTCAGTTCTGTATCCACAAACCAGCTCAGCCAGGCTGACAGAAACAAGCCACATTCCTGTCTGTGCCAACGAGACAGAAAAGTGACTGGAGGAGAGCAAACATAAAAGAAAAAAATTCCCATCACCTTTACAGTAATCACTGCAAAACTGTACTGAATTTATCAAAAGGAAGGATGATTTCTCACTCATTTTTTAATTAAAACTTGGCAAGCCTGGAATAAAAGAAAAATGCCTTCTAAATTTCAATTCATTACTGTATACTAATGGATGCTAAATTATCATAATGCAGCTGATGTTACTATTCATATTGCTGAAACAAAACTCAACACATTTAAGTTATATCAGAGAGAGTTCCTTTAACTTCCAACTTGTATTTTCTTTTCAATTAAGTCAGACTTTTTTCAATTACATATTTCCTGATGGTTTTTTCTCCAGGTTTTCTTTCTAATTAATTTCAGCGAAGCAGCTGTAAGAGGTAACAACTACAGCAAAAATGTTTAATTACCCAACTAGCTTTTAGACAGTACCTGTGGGCATATACACTCCTTACGAGAAGTTACTTAAAAGTAAACCCACAAGAATTATTGTTAAATAATGGTATGATTATCAAAGAAAATTATTCTCTGTGAGTCATTTTCCATTAATTACAATGTATTATTTGCAGGGCAATGTACATGCAGTTCATTCTGCAGCGTTCCTAGGGGAGTTTAATGAGGAGTTGGTCCCATCAGGAACCAGGGGCAGGAACCAGACTGACAAGGCCCTCACACAGAAACTCTGCCTGCAAATCACCCCACCAACACCAGAGTCTGCAGCAAACTTGGCAGGAATGGACTGGAGCAATAAAACTAATGAAATCAGTTAGAAGAGGCTACAAGCAGCTGTAAAAGATTTAGAGAAAACCATGGAATTGAAGACCTGATCAGATTTCCAAACCCTGTTTTCTAACACTCTAAAAATACCCACTCTGCTTTTGAAAAATTTGTCCAAACAAGTCTGAATTAACAGTGTGCTCTAAAAATCTGACAATTAATTCATAAAAAAGCTATCCAAATACCATTTATAACTGATGAGAGAATATAATTCAGGTGGCATTTTTAAATGTATAAAGTAGAAAAGTAGCTGTTAATCTCTACAATTTTCATTCTTCTAACAGGAAACTGCATCATGTATGGGTCTTTTTTTTTTGGGAAGACAAAATCTCTTCTACAGCAGCAATCATTTTAATGAGATTTAATAATACACATAGTTTACATATCACATGTACTGTGTTTTTATGCACCAAGCTCAGCTGGAGTGCTCACAGTCAGTTCTATAATAGACTACAAATATCTTTTCTGAGAGCTTGGATTATTATTCACAGTACCCTTCCATTACCTTTCCGAGTTCTTCACTGATGGGTCCAGCAAAGGGAGCATCGCTGTAACAATGCACATTTACATTTATTAAGACATTAGAGCCCCAGCCTGCTGCTGAAAACCACTGCAGCTCCTCCCTCCTGCGACTCTGTTAATATTTACAGCAGCAGACGCTGATCCCAGAAATTAAACAGTGGCCAGTGGCTTTCTCATCATATGAATCAGCAAATTTATATAACCTCAAAATTCTAAAACTTGAGTGGTTGAATCTTACTCATTATTCCATCATTGAGTTCTCCTGGCCAACAGGGAATTCCAGACTTTGGAAAATATCTCTAACTCACTGTGATCAACACCCAGGGATTACAGATGGCTCCACCCTGCTCCAGGGAATTAAAGACCAGGTTAAAGAGCTTCCTTACTGAGGAATTGTAGCTAAACTAAACCAGCATTAATTGTTTCTAGCACAGAGGAAAAGCACCTGGAGCGGGAGCCAGACCACAGAGAAAGGACTGAGAGGAAAGTGGGAGAAACACAGGAGGAAGAAGATAACAGAATAAGTAAGAAAGAAGAAAGAAAAAGTATTTTCCATTAAGATAAGTCAAGAGAGTCAAAGATGTCAATAGGATTCACACACAAAAGCAGCTCTTGGAAGGATCTGCCCCAATCAGCACTGCAGCTTGACAGCGAATTGGAATGAACTCCAGCGGCCAGAGCTGGGAAAAACTTTAGGCTAAGAACTTTTGGGTCAGAAAAGCAAGTTAAAGACTCAGAAACGGTCATATGGTGTCTCCCTGGGGCTCTGCCTGCATGCCATAAACTTTGGTGGAAACATGTTCTGCAAGCACAACAAGAGCGTTTCCAAACCAGAGTATATCCTCCCATGACCAGATGTCTCTTGTAAAAACCCCAACTGGTTACCAAAGAAAACACTAATTTCTGTTCAAAGAAACCAATCTGAAACATTGATTATTCATAGAAAAAGCTGATTTTTTTTTTAACTACAGCAGCACCTTCAAAAAGATATCTTTTTCTATCCAGGCTTGCCAAGGTCAAACTATTTTAGAAATTATTCTTGTATAATTTTTTTTGAGCATGAAAACTATTTGCTAATATTTTACTGAAAATTAATCTGAAGGATTGAACACAGTAACAGTGCCTACTCTTTAAATTCCACAGATAAGCACATCCTAGAGCTCCTCCAGGGAATATGCCCAACCTTCCCTACTGCCTGAACATGTCACCCTGAAGTCTCTGCTATCATGCACACACAGCATACAGGGACAGGTTATCCTTGTATGGTTTGACAGAACAGTAGAAGCAAGACGTGGGAGGGCAGCCAAATACCTGAGGCTAAATTCCTGGCACATTAAAAGCCTATTTACTATTGCCCATAATGCTATTCATACATAAAAACACAAAAGGAGATCCATGTGGAATTAACTATATTGTTCCATATAGATTTCTGTGGTTTTCCCTTCATCTTTTTTTTTTTTTTTAACATGAAAGAAGTAGGTCAATATTTTTCAGAATTACCCAACTTGTTTTATACTATGAGAAAGGAAAATCATTCCTAGTATGAACATTGTTTGGGTGAAAACAACATTATTTATGGGAATTTCTCCCATGTGACATTTTAGAAAAGGAAGCACAGTAGAAAACCCCTTTCACCATATGGAATAATACAGTTTTTTTATGTGAAATATCAGTACAGACATCTACCACTGGAACTAATAAAGCAGTAGCAGTCTGTTAGGTGGGCCACTCAGCAGAGGAAAATGAAGATTATACCGTGCCTTTGGGTTTCACAGCTCTGTTTTGATTTCATAAGTGTGCAGAGTAATCTAGATTCTCTGTGACATTTAAAGTGCCCTTTACAAGATCCATCTGCTTGATTTTTCCAGTTCTGACTTCTACATCAGTAGTCTCCAATTTGTTCAGCCACCTGACACCCAGCTACAGGGATGCTGTCACTCTCCATGCTTCCCCTACACCTCTGGGTGCCCCACTCTCAACTTTCAGTCCTCTGAGTAATAGGGGTGACAAAACCAAACTGTCAGCCACGCCAGAATGGATCACACTCAATGACAACTGTTTAATTTAGCTGCCAGACTCTGACACATGTAGAAAAGAAAGTTTGCTAGAAGTAAAATCTGCCCAAATCTCAACAGAACGCCCAAAAAGGTAAGAAAAGGTACACACATAACAAAAGTTTGAAGTCTTTCCTCTACTGTGCAAGGGGTGAGAGAGTTTCTAAACCAAACCACAGTAAAAAAACCCAACAATATTGGTATGGGCAAAACCAACAACTGTGGTAAGAGATAATATCCTGTTAGTTTTTCCTGAGAAAAACAGAAGTGGTTTCTATTGACATGAAGAAAGGCTGAAGCAGACAATAGTCCCAATGGTCAAAAAATCATCATTATAAAGACTCCTATAACTGATCCATTTGACAAAGAGTTGGACAACTTCAAGTACAGACAGCACTATCTAGATCACTTAGAATAATTCTAAAAACCATCTAAGACTTCAGCTTCACTAAGGCAGGCTGCATGTGTGTGCCATTCTAGCTTGTCAGCAAAGACAATAATTTCAGAATCAGCTCTGGCTTCTTTTAAGGTATATTTTATTTCTTTTCCCAGCAAACTGACATTCCAGCTGATAGCTCCAGAAACATGTTCACATTCCACTATTTCTACTTAAAATATTTAAGAGGGGATAGGTAGAAGATACAGGTCCTGATAACTGTGGTGAGTCACATACTCGCCCCAAGGAGAAGTATTGCTTACCTTTGATGAGAGAAGTAAATAATTAGCTATACTTAGGGCACTTCTCTTCCAGTCTCAGAACAACATTACATAGGCAAAAGCTTCTGAAGGCTTTAAAAAGGGCAGCACTCAAAATTCATAATCTCCCAGTGAAGGCAAAATGTTGTCCCTGCCAAACATCTAGACGCTTGATCTTGAAATATTAAACTGATTAATGATGGTAATGATTTACCTTGATAGATGGACTCAAATAAAATCGATAATTTTGCTACACCCAAAAATACTTCTCAGGAATGTACTCACTTTGATGAAAGATTTCTACAAAAGGTTTAGGGTCTTTGTCTCTCTGTTGGTGTGAAGCAACGGCATAATCATGTGACACTAGTGCCTAAAGAAACTTCTCTTTAGAATGTTCCAGTGGTTTCTTTTCTTCTTGCTTGTTTAAGAGGAGGGTAAGTCAGACTTATGTCATGACCATGAATATTTTAAGTGTCTGAAAGTGAACCTCAGTGAATTGGGGTTCCACACAGATACTTGTCTTGAAGTTAATCACTGCACGCACCACTGACAGTCAGGGCAGCTCAAGCTCCAAGTCTTTTTTTCATTAAAAGGTATACCTAAATAAAATTATTTCTGCCTTTAAACTTCCAATTGACTAGAAAAGTGCAAAAGACTATACAGGAAATCACAAAATTACAGTTTGAGTTGGAAGGGACCCAAAAGACCATTTAGTTCCAACCCCCCTGCCATGGGCAGGGACACCTTCCTCAGACCAGGTTGCTCCAAGCCCCATCCAACCTGGCCTTGAACACTTCCAGGGATAGAGCACCCACTAGTTCCCTAGCCAACCTGTACCAACCTCACAGTAAATAAGAAACCAGTTTGGTTAGCTTAGATGAATCCTTTTTTTGCTCTTCATGTTGGAACATTTATTTCTACCCTCATCAACACCATTACAAACCCAAGGTAAATATGTAAGAAAACCCAGAATCATTTAGCATGATGTGCTTTTACACCAATAAAATTATCATCTTATTTGTATATCCCTTAACACTTACCCTACAAAATTATTGTGGCCTCTGGATACTGAATTATAATATATAATCAACAGCATAACAAAGAACAAACACTATTTAAAAGATCTGACTAATGGCAAAATGCAGATATTAAAACAGATATTAAACAGGTGCAATATTTTAAGTTAATTGGTATGTTCTATAGGAAAATACAGATTATCATAGTCCAGAAGTACAATGAATACAATTTCATTTTGTGTAGTCACAAGATAAATGTATATAATTAAGCTGTCATAAGTGGTTTTTTCTCATTTTATTCAAGTTATTACTGCCCAGTCCTCTGGAATGACTGTTCTTCTTACAGTGGCTTATTTAGAGAAATTATACTGAACACAAATGCTCCATATATGGCTACAGAAAGTCTAAAACTGTGAAAAGAAAGGATGCTCTGAGGATGGGGGGAAATTTGTGTCAAGAAAGAAATACTGAAAGATTCAGAATAAACCCAAGTTACTGAACACAGATATTTGCTGGTAGGTCTGTGCAAACCCTGTGCCACCTCTTAACCTTTGGCCTTGGGTGGCTCCTGGCTCTCTAGGAGCCACTGAAAGAACTTTTCAGTTCCTATCAACATTTGGTGGCAACTGCAGACCCTAAAGCTGCTAAAGAATTTGTACTGTTACTTGTTCTGTCTATTAATGACCGAGGTTTTATGTAAAACCCTGACTTTCAAAGAGCCTCTCTAAACCTCAAGTAGCATCTCACGAGTCTGCAATATTTTGGTGCAGGCAAAGAAAATTATTTTATATATAGTCAAATCATTAAATGACTAAAAAAAAAACCAAATCCACCCCACCAAACCAATTAACATCAGAGCCTGATTTAAGACCAAGGGAGAAACATCAAAAGACATTACAGCATTGTTTGATGCTCCTCCCTTGGCAATAATTTCACAAACAGCAGGAAAACAAATGTTTCCAGTTACACGTAGGCTCTCACGCTTGTGCCTACGCGAGGCCACAGCTCTCTCTACTAACTATATTGGGGTGCCTTAGTTGCCAACTGGCTCCAAATATTTCCCAGATATACAAAGCTCCTCCTGCAGCAGGGCCTGGCTAATGAGGGACAATTATGAGATGAAAACATACTGACTTCCAAAGGAGAATAAATACCGTGCAATAGAGTATGAACGATTTTATTGCCAAGAAGGCAATCATATAGCATAAAATCAAGGTATTACATAAAATTAAGGGATAGTTGCAAATCTGAGCTTCATTCAGAGAAAGGATAATTAGGGATTTCCTCTGATCATTCATATAAGGGAAAGCTACCAATGAAAGACAGAATTTTGTCCCACCTGTTGCTGAGAGACAATAACGACTGATCCTTAAGAGAGAAAAGAAATGGCCAAAGTAGGGAAGGGTGCAGCTGGCTACTCTCTTACCTGGGGGGGGGTGGGTTTCTCTTTGGAAGGACAAAAACACCACGAGATTTTGGCCAGGTGGTGAGGGCTCGGCTTCTCTCCCTCTCTCGCTCTCAGATGGGAGACAGGCTGCGATCGCTGTGGGGAGAATCCGCCATCACCACAGGGATGTCTCCTGCTGTCCTCCTCCACTGTCAGTGGAGCTTTGCTCGATAGAGCAGCTGCTGAACTGGGACCTTATTAACACCCCATCTGACTGGAAAGGCCCCTCACCATCAACTGGGGTGCCTCAGGGGAAAACCCGGGATGCCGACCCCTTCCCCTTTCCTGGGCAGCACGGCTCCGGCTACAGAGGAGATGGCTGTCACTGCCTTGGGCTGCGTGTCCACCCGACCTCCATGGCTCCTGCTAAGATTGTGGACATTTCTGTTACATTTTGTCACCACAAGGAAGTGGCTGCCTCTGCCATCCCAGCCGCTGCGCCGAGGCTCCCACTGCAGCCCACTTCCCGCCCGCCATGACGGCGTGAGGGAGGCGTGGCCGAGCCACGGCGCCCCCTAGCGGCACGGGGGAACCGTTACAGCTGCCCTGCCCGCCGGGAGCCAGCAGCGCCCCTGCTGGCTGTTGCTGTAACTGCACCGCAACGCCGCCGCCTCCTCGCAAAACAAAACAAAACAAAACAAAACATGAAAAAAAAGACATTTCACAGAATGTGAGACTGCAGCAGGCAATGTCAGAAGAAAAAGGCTCTCAAATGCATCCGAACCAGAGGTGGAACCATTTGTTTCAAATTAAGCAATTTGGGCATGTTTTGCCGCTAATCAAAGTAATGGTTAATTATTGATAACTTCAGAGCATTAATCAGTTGCTTGAAAAAAATGGTCTCCAATCAAAATCGAGTGCAACTGCTTCTAGATCTTTCCATGTCCTTGCATGGAGAAAGGAGGAAAAGTATCAGCAGCTTTTTAAGGACTCTGTAGATGTTGGTGCCTTTATTTGCTTTCTAATTTACAAAAATTCTGTTGACATATTAAAATAACAACTTGTAAGTCATTTAAATTCAAGCGAATATTGGATGTGACATGCAGGAAATGTTCTACACAGCCTTGTCAAAGGAAATGAACTTCTCACCTGAGGGAGGCAAAAGCAGGGGGAAAAATATGACAACCAATAGTATTTTCTGCTATTTTAGATCTGTTTTCTTTAAAGCACTCCACCAAAAAGCCAGCAGGGATCTTTGGAATCATGACCATAGTTTGCTTAACTAGAATAAATCAAAACCACAAATAGTTAAGTCAGTTAGGGAATGTGTATCTGAATTTCATATGGCATTGCAAGGTTTTTCAAGGTGCTTTAGAAGTGTGAGTCCCAAATATGTGATTCTTTCATATTTCCAGTGACAAGTCAGGCCTTCCACTCAGAAAATGACCGAGCAAAATACTTTTGAGAGTTTCACCTACAGTGAGGTCACATCATACTGAATTAATGATATAATATTATATAAAATACCATTATTACCTAGAGAAATGAGTACAGCTCAGGCAATTTTCTGAGACACCTTCAGCACAGTTGCTAATAAAGTTTCATCAGCTGGAGGGCAAGGGGGAAGAAACAAAAAGAAGAGTCCTTTCAGGAAAAGCAATTTTCAAAAAATTGTTTTGGGAATAACTCACTCTTGAGTGCCTGCATTCCAGGATGTGCCACACATGATCTTGTGCTTAAAGTGCAACTGAACTCCAAAGAGGAGATGGACACAGGCTGGAAAGATTTATGTGGTTACAGACTTGTTGATTTTACTGTTGGGTGGTGTGCAGCTCTGATTTAAGATGTGCTGAGCAGGACTTTATATAAAATAATAAATTAGTGATACACATGTAGATTTATGTGTCATGTGTCCAGAGGGCAGAATGCACTCTTAATGAGTTTGAGAAATCTGTATAAATAAATATAACGGAAATCACACCATGGATGTCCCTGTCTTGTGTCTCTCAATAGGATCTAAATTAGATATAGCCTGTTTTCAACATATATATAAATATGCTCACAGAAACACACTAATTATCAGTCTGCAAAATCAGCTTGGGTTTTGAGAGCCAATTAAGATCCCTGTGGGTTCATTTTTTGTCAGGAAAGTCAGCAGAGACAACTCAAAACATACACAGGAAGTCTATCTGCTGCCTAAGACAAGATTTGTACAGTTGCTTTTCTGACCGTAACTACACTTAACTTCATTTCTTTCTGCTAACTTTACATTTCCCATATATGATTCATGGTGTTATGCCAAGGTCACCCAGGTCCCTGGTATTAAAAGGTTATGCAAACACATCCCTGGAGGAACTAAAATGAATCAGATAGGCAGCGGACAGACTGCAGGCCTGGACTTGGAGAGGGAGGGAGTGTAAAAGCCAGACCCCTGACAAAAAAACAACTTCATTTTCATTTCCAACTTCACACAAAACATACAGAAATGCATCATTACTGGGAAGGAAAATCAGCAGAAAATATTTCCTCTGGGGGAGGAACAGGAAGGCAAAAAGGTAAAACCCCCAACATTTGCACTTCTAGAAACCACCTGAGGACCCCTCAGTGCTCTGCTTTCTCATGCTGCCACCAAACCCAGCACCCACACAGATCCATGCCCTCAGCTGAGCACCGACAAGGATTCAAAGCTACAGCCTTTTTCAACCTGCTGATTTGCAGCTGATATTCACAGAACCAGAGAAAACCTCAGGTGAAAGATCACCTAGTTCCAATCCCTGCCATGGGAAGGGATGACATTCACTAGACTAGATTGCTCTGGGCTCCAGCCTGGCCTTGGACACTTACAGGGATGGGGCATCCACAGCTCCTCTGATTTTCTGTCAGACAAGCAGTAGCACATGTTAAGGCTAATAATTTATCACTCTACACCTTCAAAATACTGTAATAACAACAGCAACAGCGTATAGCTGTTACATTTCCATGAAACAAGGAACATCAGAGTTTTACAGATGTGGAAACTGGGGAGAACAGACTTGGAGTGGTTTGTCAGAAGCATCACAGCAATTTTGTGTTCAAATTAGAACTAGCATACAGTTTTTCACTTCTAGTCTTACATTTGTGCAGCTTTTTAACCCTAATAAGTCTCAAGCAATTTTTGAGTTCTTACAAACTTGTATGTCACTGCCACAGAGCCATCTATGACAAAGACAGGTAGTTTGGACTTCAGCAGTAGACTGGACCAAAGAAATCCCAACAGTAATTTTCCTGATTTTGTTGGTTTATGCAATGGCAAGGTTCTGAGCACAACTCCTTGAACTCTATTAACCTGCATTTCTTCTTGCCCCAGTACAGTGCTGCTGAAAATTCTAAAAATCTCTCTCTCTCTCAATCCTGCTTCACTTCGAATGCCTGTTCTTTCTATTACTCATCAAGTAAGATTTAAAACATAAATGGAACAAGGTGGCAGAAACTTGCTTCCAGCTCTAAATTCCTGACAGTACAACCCAAAGTCTGTAATTTATAGTTGAAAAAAGAAACAATAAGGCAATGACTTCTTGTTATTGTTACCTTTACTTGAGAGGTTACAGCCAAAAACTGTCCAAATTCCAGACAGTGCAGGAACAGTCACACCTTCTCCTGCCAACTCACAGCATGTTAGGACAGGAATAACTTTTGTAAGAGGACAACATGGTTGAGGCTTTTTCAGAGAAACAATTTTCTAAACAGTGACTTAAGAAACACTATCTATATTCACTGACACACTGATAACCAAACACCTGGCATGAAACCTGCATGTTCCCAATAAACCAACACCCGTTTCCTCTGCTCCTGTTCTTCTGCTGTGGATCATCTGGGCTGAAAGTCTCAAAATGTGGCTGATACCCTCCATTGCACTGTTAGCTTTGCCACAATCCTAGCTCAGTCAGCTCTGTTTCTCCCACTTAAGTAAAAAGAACTTATAAAACCTTAGAATTTTGTCTGTTTTTCCAACTTTTCATTCACTGCCCTGCCTTACCTCTACTTCCTTCCTACCTATAATCTGGACATTTTCTTCCCATAGAAAATATAAAAATATAATACTTTCAGCTTTCCATTTTCCATCAACATTTATATCTCCAAGTCTTTCCTCTTGTATTTCTGTCCCAGCTGCAGTTTCCTTTTGCTCATCCAGCCTCTTCTCCTTTCAGTTGCGTTCTCGTCCTTCTGAACTCATCTGCTCAGGTCCTTCAAATCCACATCCATCTTTCCTTTGATTCTATTCTCTGACCTTTTATTCCATGAAACACACCTCTGGTTCCACCATCCTAAAAATCACACTCTTCACTCCCTCCAGCCCAATCCCAACCCTCTTCTGTATCTGCATGATATCTTGATCTTCCTGTCTTCACTGACATTTTCCACCAGTCTCTTTCACACAAATCATCTGAAATTATGTTCCTCACCAATATTTAAACAATTTTTCCCCATTTTCCAATGATGTTATCTGACATCCATATAAGTATATTATATGAATATTTGTCTTCCCAAAATATAGATGGAGATTCTTTACCAACTAATACTGGTAAAACAAATTTTATTCTAAAATGGAGTTATTGAGAATAAAATCCATAGTACTGAGAATATTCTCAGTGAAGTTAAAGGGAAATGAAAGACTTTTGGTTTTAAGGGCAGGCTTATCACTAAGAATTCAACATTACAAACCGTGCTTGTGCTTTTCCATCTACTAGGAAAGAAAATGGACCTTGTGGAAATAACTGCACAGGACACAAGAAAAGTATAATGAGGTGTCATTTCATACCAAGGACTCCTAAAGCATCACTCCTGGCAGTACTAAATCCCAGCCACCTCCACACCATCTTTTGCACAGATAACATAAATTAATGCTTTCCAGTGAAAGGAGCCACCTTCCAAGACCAGTCCAGGTGAGACTGACTGGGGCCCACATCACCAGACTTCACACACCTTTAGGCACAGACCCGCCTCTCAAATCAGCTCAGGAGAGGAGCTCAGCTTCTGCCAGGGACCACTGGGCACCTTCCAATGCCCTCCCCTGACCTGTGCTGTGCGTTAAAGAAAAGCCTTGATTGAAGTCTGGCCCTTCCTGAGGCACACGTGCACAAAGCTGAGCCGGACCCAGGCACAGGCACCGCTGTGGAAAAGCCTCCGGCTGCCTCCTGACAGTGCCATCAGGTGAAGCCGCCTCTCGGCGCCCTGAATGAACACAGCGGGATGAGGGAGGGAATTCCTGACATTTCCGGGTCTAAGGGGAGATCTCCGGAGCCTCGGCTCCTTTCCAGGTCAGACTGGCTGCCGCCACCAACACTGATGGCGAGGAGGAGAGCAGTGCTGCCGTCCTTAGGGTGAGTGAGGGCTGGGGAGACAGACAGGAACAAGGGAAAAATCTTTCCAACACCACACAGACTTCTGGGTCAGAGAAACCTGTCAGCTCAGCCACGCCACCCCCCCCTCCCCTTTTTTTT